>OMMV01166887.1:3940-15553 GCA_900302635.1 Chatrabus melanurus
TAAATTGCCAGCCGTGGGTCTAATTAAAGTGGTAATGAGTCATAATGAGAAAGTGTGGCACTGAGCGCGTGCACGGGGCTGATTTTAGCTCAGGTGCTCCTGGTTTAAATGAAAACGTCGCCCACGTGTGAGGCCGCGTGAAGCTGCAACTTCTGATATTTATGCACGCGCTTCTTTCCACTGTGAGCTGAAATTTAAAGCCAGTTAAAAATGTCAGGCTTTGCGCTGCAGCTCGCGTTTCGTGCACGTGGAGTTGCCCTGGATTCAGGTCACACTTTAACGCACAGCGAAGTGCCACGCTGGTCCATTTGTCTTTGTGCTCATGGGCGGTTTTACCAGACGACTTAGGTAGGCAGTTGCTTGGGGCCCTCGTCCTCCAGGGGGGGCCTCGTGAATCTGTGCTCGCTTTAAAAAATAAAAAAAAATCAATCATTTTGACACTTTTAAAACGCCCCTTTTATGAAGGAAATGTTCACCGTGCGCAGCCGCTGCAGGTACTGAAAGATGAGCGTTTGACTCCTGCTTTGTGTCCCGTCTCACAGATGACTTTGACAAACAAAGGAGACAATAGAGGTTTTTAATAGTTAATGCTGTCGCTGTTATTCCTTTAACTTGGAGCAGAGGAGCATCGTTTGTCTGCAGCCAAAGGGAAGAGGAAACTTTTCTAAAAACGAGCTGAAATGACAGTTTCTACATGGCAAAGCCAGAGACTTCTGGGAGTTTGAGGATGTTTAACTTTAAACCATATTACACTGTCAAAAAGTTAAATAAAAACGGATTCAGCGAAGGAAGACTCCTTTAAATGTTCCCGGTTTGGCTTCTCTGCCGAGGAACACGTTTGTCCGAAAATGTGTCTGGTCTTTAGTGAGTGCGATCGCAGTGATGCTGCATCAAACAGGAGCATCCGGTACACAAATCAATCTCACACTTTTCTGGAAGCATCATAATGTAACCTTGAGCCCAATGAGGAGCATTTTTTTGCTGCACAGCACTGACTCCGTTCACATTAATGACTAATATGACCTGAATCAGCTTCTTTTTTTTTTTTTTTTTTTTTTTAGCTCCGCCAAGGAGGTTATGTTTTCGGTTGCGTTTGTTGGTTTGTTTGTTTGTTTGTTAGCAACTTTACGGAAAAAGTTCTGAACGGATTTTCATGAAATTTCTTTTGGATTGACAGAACAAATGTTTACTTTTTGGGAGTGATCCGGATCATATTTTAAAATCCTGAAAATCCCTATCTCTCATCATTGGTGAGATTTGAAAAAAATTCATATCTCCATCAGTTCTTGAGCGATCAATATGAAATTTGGTGAAGACATGTAGAGTGGCACCCTCTATCACCATACCAAGTTTCATCTATAAAATATTGAAAACATTCTCTCTAAGAATACACTACATACAGCATATGATTTCTTCTTTTCTTTTCCGGGATATGAGCAACCTTTGTTCGGTTTAGTATTTTTGAGTAAACCTGTAGACGTGGGTGAACTCAGCCCCCTCACCTCTAAAATACTGGAGCCGCCCCTGCATGTGTTTGGAACACTGGCAGAGAAAGTCACGCAGAAAAACCCGATTCGGCCCGGTCCTGGGTCTGGCTGTGAGATCACAGTGTGAACCACATTTTTATGAACCTTTCCTTTACTCTTGCGGTAACAAACGGTTCTGTGGCTGTCAGAAGCAGCTGCAGTGAAGAGTCCAGTGTCTCAGCCACCTGTGTGACCTCAGAAAACCTTCACACACACACACACTCAGGAGTCCAGGAAGATTTAGTGCCGAGCGGGACCTCATGTTTACACGGAACCTCTTTTAAAATCTTAAACTCTTTGGAAACTTCTGTTCTAGTAACAGAGATTCTGTGTGTGTTTTACTGACTGCTGATGTGGATGGTAAAGGGGACTTAAGGAAATCCCCTTTATGACATCACACAAAAAGTTGTTTCTCCTTTGCAGGCTGATTGCATTTGAAACCAGTTCACGTCCTGAAGACCAACTAATTAACCTCAGAGATACACTAACAACTAAACAGCGTGTCTTTACAAATGTTTAATTCTTATCATTTCATGCTGTTTTTATGGATTGTGCACATTTGAGGTGTTCATAACAAATTTTTTTTAGGTACATTTTGATTAAATGTAGATTTTACTCACAAAATAAACACATTACAGTGAAATTAAAATAATTTAAAGGATCACACCTGCCATTTTATATGTTTGAGGTGCCAATTAAGCAAATAACAGACATTTTTCAACACATACAACTGAAATGTTGAAATTAAGCCCCTCCCCCCAAATTTGAAGCTTCTTATTGGGTTCACTTTTGATATAACATTACAGTAACATCAATAATTTGCATTTATATATTTTTATTTATATTGAAACATGGTTTTGATGCAAACAACATCCAATCAATATAGCAAAACCACATATATCACATATCCATGCATACCACTGGCACAGTATATTACATAAGCAGAACAAACATGGTTTTTCTATTAATCTGGTGCATCAAAGTTAGCCAAATTTTAATTAGTTTATCCCCTTTATATGCCCCTTTATTTTGGAGTGCTACAAGATGATAGAATTAATTGGCTTTGAGTTATAATGTGAACAAACTGGAGGGAATGGACTCATCTAGCTATCTACTGATCTATTTATCAATTGAATCTATTGACTCTACCTATCGCTCTTTAGACGGTATGGAAAATGCAAATTAAAAAAAACCTCACATTGATTCTTACATTTACTTTGATTTTTATTTCATTGCAGACGGTATGAACCCAAGATATTTCATGTTTTGTGTGGTCAACTTCATTTCATTTGTCTGACATTTTGGCATTGAGGATCTCAAGCGATGAAGCGTTTCAGGTGTTATTTTGTCCCATTCTTCCTGCAAACATGTCTTAAGGTGTGCAACAGTATGGGGTCATCGTCGTCGTCGTTGCATTTCAAAATTTTGCACATATTCTCTATTGGGAAGAGGTCAAGACTGCAGGCAGGCCAGTCCAGTATCCGTACCCTCTTCTTCCACAGCCACGCCTTTGTAATGTGTGCAGAATGGGGTTTTGCATTGGCTTGTTGAAAAATGCATGGATGTACCATCAGTCTCCACCTCAAGCTGGTGTGTGGTGAGCGTTCTGGCGCAAATTGGCTGCCGTGAATCGCCCAGGTGGGTGCTACACATTGGTGGTGGTTAGTGAGGTCCCCCCTTCTCTGTATAGCGCTTTGGATATCTTGAAAAGCGTTATGCAAGTTTCATTCATTCATTCAAAAGATGTCCCTGAAAAGAAGTGTAGAATCACTGTGGGGGTTTTTTTTTTGGTATTGTTTGCATTTTTCTATACCGTCCCAACTTTTTCTGATTTGGGGTTATATCTAATTTACCTATCTATCTAAAATTTATTTATCTGATCTATCTAATCTATCAGTCTAATCCATCAATTCATTGACTGACTGCGTTAAAGGTTACATGCCTAGGCTTTTCCAAAGCCTGGGAATATCTCATATACCTGTCTGCCACCTGCTGGCCATATCAAGGCTTGTTGCAGGAAATAATCTTATCTTCACATGCATGATGGAAATTAGGAGCAGGTGTGGTTGATGTTACCGTACATGTAGGTTGAAATGAGCTTGTTTGTCAGTTTCTTTCATTTCCAAAGCCTAGATCTTGTTGCCAAAGCCTTGTAAAAAATGAGCAGTATAATTTTTTGGAAGAACTTCCTTCAAAGTCGTAGAGTTAAAAAACAAAACAAAAAAACTTTGTTGGCCAACGCCATTCGCACAATAACATGGTCTCTGACACGCTGAAACCTGCTTCATTACTTCTTATCTCCTTTGCATGGTGACCCTCTCTGCTCGCCATCATTTGTTAAGCAAATACCGCACACGCTTCAGGTCGGCCAGCTTTAACCTCACGTAGAGCCAGTCCAGTAAAATAAAACCTCCGTTCCAACTGAGGTCATAATTGAGGGTGTTTGTCTTCATTTAAAAGATACTCATAAAAATAAAACCTCTTTAAATTAAGTTTTACACAATTTAAGAGGGGGAAAAAAAAGAGTCTGCTCGTGAGCCGGGCTTTGCATCTAGGCCAAGTAGGCAATCTGCTGTGTGTGTGAGTGTGTGCGTGTATGTGTGTGTGCAGGGAACAGAGCAGCATAATCAGGGCAGGGTTTTATTTAAAGACTGTAACGTGGGCAGCAGCAGCAGCCTCTGGGGCTTCCAGGCTTCGCAGCTCTCATAGAGGTGATCAGACCTCCTACTGCCTGTGAACGCCTCAGCCCTTTTCTCCTTTACCAAACAGTATTAGGGCCATGTGAAAAAAAATTTTTTTTTTGAGAGATCTAAGGGGAAAAAGTCTTGATATTAATGATTATAAATGTATTTATAATAAGAATTATAAATCATTCCTTTATTCATAGGCTTTGGCAAAAGCCTTGGCAACTACCTACACTCAGTAAATGAACATATATATAGGAAGATATATGAGTTCATCTTGTCCAGATTGTGAATGCAATAAATCAAAAACAATAAATGATATCATCTTGGAGATCTCCAAATTACAATGGCATATAATGAGGATAAACTGATTAACATTTGGTGAACTTTGACGCACCAGATCAAAAGAAAAGAAAAAAACAAGTTTGACATGCTTCTGTAATATCTCAGAAACCTGTTTCTCACCTGCTGAACACTGCCATCTGCTGGACATGTCTGGGCTTGTGGCAGGGAATCATCTTATCACACGATAGAAATTAGGAGCAGATGTGGATGAATCATAATCGTGACCAGCGATGGCATAATGCAATCTGCGACCTCACCACTAGATGACACTATATCCTACACACTGTGGCTTTAAAGTTCATACATTTGAGCAGTGTTTTTTTTAAGATAAATTTTAACGTGGATCTCTTGCACATTGAGGGATCGGGAGCAAACTGTGGTCAGTGTCTGGCTGGAAAAACACATGAGCAGGGGATCGAACCAGCAACCCAACTGTCAATGGGCAATCTGCTCTATAACCTGAGGCGCAGTCGTCTCCATTGCGGGGATAAATATAATTATTATTATGGATTAAAATTCTGCTGGAGTTGAAAATGTGTTGTTTTGCTTTTGATGATGATTGGGAATATTATAGTATTTTTAGTTATTAAAAAGTGCATAAAGTCCTCTGCAGGCCTGTTTTATTTGTGATATTCGTAATGTCTTGAGTCAGGCTAGTCTGGCAATTAAAGACAATTTATACGAGCTATTTGCTCCAGGTTGGTGCACCAGGAGGAAATGTGCGATTCTTATTTTAATAGCTTGTTTGTGCTGCAGGACAGAGTTCTACTGTAGTCGTAAGAAATACTTTGATATTTGCATAACCATTAAGTCGAGCCTTTCTGCTTTGGTGCCATTTGAACTGAGCTGTGTGATGCACAGTTTGTCATCTGATGCAGGAGTGGAAACACTCGTCTGTTGCTTTCATCTTTTTGGACACGGAACATTAAATTCCATTAATGCAAACCTGTGAAGAGTCCTTCATGCAAAACAGACATTTAGGGGCTGCAGAGTTTTTTGGTAAAGGAAACATTATATTAACAAATGCACACTGAGACTGTTGCCTCAGAGCCTTCAATTATTTTTTTAATCAATAAATTTAAAAAAATGTATATATTTTGATTAAAACTAGAGGGCTTATATGTCACAGGAAGACGTTGTTGTACAGTATTTCTAAGGGGTCAACATGTGTTTCATTTGAACGTGTATGTTTGTACCTGTCCTCCATCCTTTGTGCAACGGGCTCAGCGTTTGTGTGAAAAACTGTGCAAAGTAACGGATATCAGAGCTGAGAAAACACATCAACTGCTCTCTGTACCTCCACAAAACTGGGAGCCCAAATCTCCTGTTGGAGAGTACATGAAATTACCTGCCCCTGTTCTTCTGTATCACCAAACCATCCATCCATCCTTCCTTCCTTCCTTCCTTCCTTCCTTCCATCCATCATCTATCCTTCCTTCCTTCATCCATCCTTCATCCATCCATCATCTATCTTTCCTTCCGTCCTTCATCCATCCATCCTTTCTTCCTTCCTTCATCCATCCTTTCTTCCTTCATCCATCATCCTTCCTTCATCTATCCTTCCTTCCTTCCTTCCTTCCTTCATCCATCCATCATCCATCCTTTCTTCCTTCCTTCATCCATCTTTCCTTCTGTCCTTCATCCATCCATCCTTTCTTCCTTCCTTCATACATCCTTCCTTCCTTCATCCATCCTTCCTTCCTTCCATCCATCATCCGTCCTTCCTTCATCTATCCTTCCTTCCTGCCATCCTTCCATCCACCATCTTTCCTTCCTTCCTTCCGTCTCTACTTCCTTCCTTCCTTCCTTCCATCATCCATCAAGCCATCCTTCCATTGTTCCTTCCATCCATCAATCCATCCTTCCATTGTTCCTTCCATCCATCATCTATTCTTCACCCATCGCCCATCCATCCATCTATCATATGGTAAATGGACTGCATTTATATAGCGCTTTCATGGTCAAAGTGCTTTACAGTGACGCCTCACATTCACCATTCACACACATACACACCGATGTCAGCGTGCTGCCATGCAAGGCACTCAACTGCTTACCAGGAGCAACTTGGTGATTAAGGACCTTGCCCAAGGACCTTGAACCAAGGATCCTCTAGTCAAAAGCACACCGCTTTAGCCACTTGACCATCTTCCTTCCTTCCTTCCTTCCACCCACCCACTTTCTCACGCTTCTCTTGGACCAGGTTGCAGTGGCAGCAGGATAAGTAAGACAGTCCAGATGTCCGTCTCACCTGGTCACATCATCCAGCTCCTCCTGGGCAATCCCAAAGTGTTCCGAGTTCAGATGGGAAATATAATCGCTCTGGCGTAACTTGGGTCTATCCTGGAGTCTGTTCCCAGTTGGACATGCATCTGGGAGGCATCAAAATCAGATGTCTGAACCACATCAGCTGGCTCATTTCAACACGGAAGTAGTGGTTCTTGATCGAACTCCTCATGCTGCCCCCACCCCACCCTGTGAAGGAAGCTAATTTTTGGCTGTTTGAATCTGCACCATCATTCCTCTGGTCACTACTCAAAGTTCATGACTACAGGTAATGGCTGAAACATAGGTAAATTGAAAGTTTCACCGTCTTTGCTATTGTAGTCTGAAGCAGCACTCACATTATGGACTATGCCCAAATCTGCCTGTTGATCTGCTGATCTGTTTTCTACTTCAAGCATGAACATGACCTGCAGATACTTGAATTCCTTCATTCAGGGTAGTAATTCGCTCCCACCCTGGAAGGAGCAATCGCCTGGTTTCTAGCAGAATACCTTGGCCTCAGATTTGGAGGTACTGATTGCTTCACACTCCATCCCAATCAGCACTGAAGTTCTTGTTCTGAAGAAGCCATCTGATGATAAAATCCTGACGCCACCATAACAGACACTTTCTGGCCCTTGGCTACACTTTGAGTTTCCATCCATGAAAAGCCTAAACAGATTTGGAGATAAGGCACAACCCAGACCGAGTCCACTCCCACTGAGAATGTGTTCAACTTTGCTTTGAGAATATTGACACAGTGTAGCAGTCATAGAGGAACCAGATGACTTGTAGGGACCCAACACCCCATATTCCCGCAACACCCCCCACACGACGTAGGGACGGAACTGATTATAAACCTTTTCCAAGTCCACAATGCCTATGTAGACTGGATAGGTGAATTCCCATGACTCCACCAGGATACTTGTGAGGGTAATGAGCTGGAGAATAGAAGGAAGCAAACATTTTGCCTTCTACCAGAACAAGTAGAGGTGCAGCCCATTTGGAAGAGGAAGTAAGTCCTCTTCAGGCCCCGAGGCCCACTGGTGCCGGTTCTTATTCCCAGATACCGTATATCTGGATATACGGATGAGTTTACTACTCCCCCTGGACTAAGCGCCAGTCTGACGCAGGTTACTTCCCCAACCAAAGCTGGTACACATTTACTGCTGGATGGACTGGGACAATGCGGATGTAGTGTCTTGTCCAAGGACACAGACAGGTAGTGTGACTGGGAATTGAACCCACGTCTACATATTGGTAGTCCAACTCCTTATCCAACTGAAACACTTGCTTTGCCCAAATGGAAAAAAATACAAAACCTTCCCGTCATGAAGTAATTAATTCTGTGTATGATTTACTTCAGTTTCCTGGAAATCAGTCGGCCTGTTTTAGCACCCAGCTTTGTTTTTGTAACTTCCTGATGCTGTTCCACTGACTTAACTGTCAGGCATGTTTGCCTGGAGCAGGGGGTTTACCTTTCTTGTCAATCATGAGCTCTGCTACAGGTTCAGTTGTAAGTGGTTGTTCCTCTCTATTTTTATCTACGTTTGACGTCTTAATAAGAGACTCCTGTGTTCATTCAGAAATCCACCGTAAAGGTTGTATTGTTACTGGTTTACAATTACACAACCCTTTGATATTTATTATCCTCTGGTTCAACCTGGGTTTTTATTACATCACAGGACTGTGGGTTAATCTATACCACAGATCACAGGGTTGTCCACTAACTGAAGAGTTGTTTGGTACAAGACACGGCAAAACACTGAACCCCAAAACAGCTCAACCTTGGGGCATTGGTCCCTTTGACTCCACATAAAGATGTAGAAAAAGAAGGAGACCTTGTAAGAAACATTTAATGTTTAATCTCATGTGTGTTTCGTCTATGACCAATAAAAGAACTTATCAAAATCTCAAGAATCTGTCAAAGATATCAGAAAAAGGCCTTGTATGTCACCAAAGCACTTTGAATCCAATAAGGCTACATATCACTAGTCAGACAACAAAACCACAGACAACAACCCAGCCATGTACCGTAAACCAGGGTGACAAGGGACAAAAGAAAATGGTGAAACATTGCATTACTTTTCTTGAAAAAAATAACTAAACTTTAGTTAGCAAACATCTCATTGTTTAAGGGGAAAAAAATTGTTTTCAATTTTTCTCCCTTGTCACCCCGGTTTACGGTAATATATATCAAGAAGCGTGTGTATGTCTTCTTTTGTCAGGTGTTTTTAGCCTTTGACCTGAAGCTTTGGGGGACGGGTCATTATTCCGAAGGTCCATTGGCCCGAAAATTAGGGTGAGGGTTAGTTAGGGGATAGGGTTAGTTAGTTACTTTTAAGGGTGAGGGTTAGTTAGGGGATAGGGTTAGTTAGTTACTTTTAAGGGACCCACCCTAATAGGCAAAAAAAAAAAAATACCCCTAATTTGACCCACATTGTTACTCAATTCAATAGATTTTCAGACCAATGGACCTTCGGTCCAATGGACCTTCGGTCCAATGGGCCTTCAGAATATTGACTAGTCACCGAAACTTTGTGTGGTCATCTGAAGCAATTATCTGGTACCCAAAGTAAGGACCCTTCCAGCAGTGCGGGTTGCCCATGACTTATCCAGCTGTGTGTGCAGACAACCGGTCGAGTGGAGCGGGGATATAGGTCACTGTGTTAAAGCCAACAAAATGGGCCACCTTTGTATTCTCAAGGGTCAACTAGGCTGATGATACCAGTTACTTTTCAGCACACCTAGAGGCCAGACTCAAGTTGCGTGCATTGGCTGGAGATGGGGTTAGTTGTAAAACTCCTACAGTTGTTTAAGAGCCGATATTCACAACAGTGACAACTGGGGTTAAGAGTTGGGGTTTTGCATGTAGTTGTGATGATGGTGTGGGTTAGGAGCTAGTCCTCTGGTCCACACTCAGGCAAGACAAGGCCTCTCAATGTTCTTGTAGCTTGTACGGTGCTACGTCTAATGTTCATGTGAGTGCCTGTGGGTACGTTCTCTGCCTTTTTTTTTCTGACTTTCCATCTGCGAATTAGACATTTCCTTACATAACCAGTGACAGATTGCTCTTTCTCTTGCAGACATTCTCTTGATGTGTATAAATTTCAAGTGATGCATCATGAATGCGACTAATGACTGATAACTACAAAATAAAGAGTGTCTCTAAGAAGCTGCCTCCTCTCACAGAGAGTCGGTACATGTTCAGTGTTTGTTTAAACAAGCTTCTGGGCCACCGTAAGGGAAAGCCATAAAGACGTCTCAATGCCTTAAGTAGTCTCATGCAAACATTTACATTATGATGGTTACCCTGGACTAGGGATGGGAATCGAGAACCGGTTCCATTTGAGAACCAGCTCCAAATTTTTCAATCCAACGGAAACGTATGCCTCAGACATTATCAACTGATAAAGAATCTACACGAAAATCAATAAAGAATCGGACCGATAATCAGCATTGATAATGGCATCAATATTGTGAAGTCTCATCAGTTCACATCCCTACCCTGAACCCGCTCCGACAGTAAGAAGATACTGAGACCCGGCATGTGTTTACAGCTGTGTATGCAATTATACATGTTGTGGGGCAGATCACATGTTTCAACAGTCACTTGTGGGGACAAAAAGTGTGTCTCCATAAACTAAATTTTTACGATTATGATCATGTTTTTGGTTTGGGTCAGGAATAGGGTTAGGTTAGGATGGTTTTTTTTTTTTTGGCTTTTTAAAGAGGGGTCTTCATGTTACGATTTTAAGCATATTTGCTATAGGTAAAGGTTGGAGTAAGTCTAGTGAGTCAATGTAAGACAACGAAATGTCTCCTGCATGGACAAAAACATTGTTGCTACAACTGAAATTTTTACAGCAGTGAAGTTGTGACTGTAGCTCCAAAATCAAATGGATCTGCATGTGAACTATAATTATAGAATAGAACAGAATACATTATTCAGGTATTCTTATTGAGCAAGAGACTCTCTGGTAACCTAAGAAGACTACTAGATGTCTTTGGTACTGGGAGACTCATATAAGGCATACTACTTGCATCATGGGGGAACCTCAGCTTTGACATTATGGCCATGATCCAACATGCAGGTGCCTCAGTGCTGAAGACCCCAGCGGCTGGCGAAGGCCAAGGAGACGCCCACATGTTGCCTGACTGCAGCAGATAGATGGCTACTTTTGGCACATGAGGATGGACCGGTTGCCTCCATGGGTGGTTGCCAATAAGGGCCCAGAGTGGTTCCATGGGGTGGTGGATGCGGCAATACACAGCGCCAGTCCATACTCCCAAACCTGACCTGACTTGACCATCTGGTGCATCAGTAATTTTACCCAAAATGGAACTGTGGTTCAATCCTCCTCCAAGATCAATGGGATCTCAATCAGGATTGCAATTCTAGAATTTTAATGGATTCTAGTTGGACTACCAATGTGTAGACCTGGGTTTGATTCCCAGTCACGCTACTTGTCTGTGGACTTGGACATGGCACTTCATGTCCATTGTCCCAGTCCACCCAGCTGTAAAGTGGGTACCAGACTTGGCTGGGGGAGTAACCTGCAATGGAGTGGCGTCCAATCCGGGGGGAGTCGTAGACTCTCATCTGCTTCACGCTACACAATCCGGGGATAAGCACCGGCACCAATGGACCTCAGGGCCTGTATAGAATATTTACCAGAGATAGTGGGCAGAAATCTGTTTCCATAGCAATTGCACTAATTAACCAATTCTGACTTTTCAAACCGATTCACTGATCGGCTGGTCTGGATTGTCTGAACGTTCATGTTTTCTTCAGG
>OMMV01166909.1:7842-25053 GCA_900302635.1 Chatrabus melanurus
CATATCTTACCTTTACACTTGTAGCCTTGTTTGTAGAAGCCCCATATCTGTTGGGGGGGAGGGGGGGTGTAGAAACAAAACAGTTGGGTTAATTGCAGTGCATTGTATGACCTACAATCCTCTCCAAATGTGCAGAATGTGTAGGACTTATTAAACTACAACATTTTTGCCTGCAGTGCTCGTAACCTTGAGTCCAACCCTGGGGTGTACGATCACCTCTGAAAAGGCCAATTTATAAAATTTTGTTTTATACTGAATAATTTGGGTTTCACACCCAAAGATATGAGAAGATAGTTTAGAATGTCAACTTTTATTTCTTGGCACATCCGTTTTCATCACATGTGGCAGAATCTATTTTGGACACGCAGTGTTTCTAAATAACTACCAACAAACCATGATCAGAATATTTGTCTATTTTTTTTGAAAAGGTAGTGGTTATGGTGATGGGAAGTGTCACTTTTTACATGTTCGTGACAAATGGGGTATTTTTGCTGACAAAATTTCAAGTTGGAGAGAAGTTTGATCGAGGCCCATTGGTACCAGTGCTTATCCCTGGATTCCGTAGCATCACTGGATGGGACGCCGGTCCAACACAGTTTACTTCCACCATCAAGACCAGTACCCATTTACAACTGGGTTGAGTGAGACAGTGCAGGTCAAGTGTCTTCTCCAAGGACACAGACAGGTCGTGTGACCAGGAATTGAACCCTGGTCTACATATTGGTAGCCCAACTCAACTGTACTGTATTGAATAACATAAAATACAGCACCTTTTGTATCTGGAGATAAGCACCGGCAATGGGCCTCAGGCCCTACATAGGACTTTCTACTTCTTTTGTATCACACCACCCAAACTGGGTAGTGAGCAAAAATACTGGAACAAGTGACTGACCCAATTGTTTTGTCAGACTGATTGTTTAAGCATTAAATATCTCTGAATATCCACTCTTGGCTTTAGCAGTGGTTTTCACCTGTGACGACTGGAAGTGTTCTTAAAAAGGATAAGTCAACCTGAAGACCAGCTGTCCATAAGAGAAAAGCAAGCCATTTTTTAAGATCTCAAACTTGTTCAGCGTATAGAAACAAATGAATTAGCCTCGTCTTTCGATTATTTTTACCCCAGGGCTAGACTCAAGGTTACGAGCACATAAGGCAAAAATGTCACGATTTAATAACTCGTACCGCATTTTAGGACATATTAAACAGCAAAATTCTCAATGATGTACAGCAAGCTAGTTTTTATAATATACTAATTTAAACAAACAAGTGCTTGCAATCAATGGTGGGCACAGCTAACCTACAAGTTAGCTTCGATAGCAGCTAATCCGCTAACTGAAATGTTAATGATAAAACATTTAGCTGAAGCTACCGATAACTGCTAACTTTTATTATATGAATTTAGCTTTGGGTTTTGGCTCTAAAACCCTGAAAAACAGACCTGAAGAGCTGAAATTTTAATATGTTGAAGCATAATCATGGAGTGCCCCAAAAATGTTTAGCATTCTAAGATCAGATGATGATCAAGATAAATAATTAAATGAAAAAAATAAACAGAAGTTTCCATTCAACATATGGTTTATTCACAGTACAGAACGTGTTCAAGGAATAAATATTAAGAAATAAAAATACACATGGAAAATAATTTTGGTGACTAGTCAATATTCCAAAGGTCCATTGGTCCGAAGGTCCATTGGTCTGATAATTGTTAAAAATGGTTATAACCCAAACCCTTTTGTATCATTCTATGGGCCTGCAGCACTTAAATCTACTGAATTGATTTAGGCCTAATTTTCGGACCAATGGACCGAAAACTAACCCTAACCCGTTTGACCCCTTCGAGACGAAGGTTGTTGCCTTTGCTCGATGCGTCAGTTTCACTTATTGGATTAGTGTATAAGCTCCAACTGGAACAAATGTATGATTTTAGGGTTTACAAATGTTTTTTGGCCATTAAACTTTATTCAAAAAAATGTTGGCTCACTTAAAGTTAGCAAAACTAAATTTCGTGGAAGCTAATTGGTCCGCTAATGGTTTTCAAAGTTAGCAAAAAAAGTTAGCTTTGCCAATTAGCTGTTAAATGATTAGCTGAACTGTGCCCACCACTGCTTGTGAATCAAATTAATCTAAAACTGTATATATATATACATATATATATATATATATATACATACACACACACAATAATCTAAGTACTAAATTCAGTGGAAGCTAATTGGTCTGCTAATGGTTTTTAAAAGTTCACAAAAAGGTTAGCTTTGCTAATTAGCTGTTGACTGATTAGCTGAACTGTGCCCACCACTGCTTGTAATGTAGCAAATGTATCTAAAACTATATATATATATATATATTTTTAGATATATACACACACAAACAATAATCTAAGTACTTAAATGGGGATACTTTTGGTCAATCGTCTATATCCCGAGAGGCTATGCACACATGTTCCCTTTTATTTTCCCTTGCTTCCTTTTGGCCATATTTCCATCTCTGTCTTTCCATCCGAGCTCTATTCCTATCGGAGTGTCTCCAAGGACTCTACCTAGCCTGGAAGCTACATTAGCGTCTCACAACTTCTACGCTGCTAAACTTCCACAGTCCCATGTTGTTTGCCCAAAAATAGTGTTTGCACCTCTTTGGTGTTTTCCTTGCTTGTGAAAGGGCAAAAAAAAACAACTAAACGCCCACAGCCTCCTAACTGACACCTCGGTAACAACTTAAGGCTACTAAACAGCAAAGAACCAAACAGCTAGCAAAGTAGGGCAATACGGAGAAGGAAAGAGGGACAGGGGAGGTTGGAGATCAAGCGGGATGCGATGAGCACATCGACAGTGGGGGAACAATGACATGAAAGAGCCGACCTGCGGATCACACACAGTACTGGCACATCTGAGGAGGCACAAAATATCCTGACCTCTTCGCGCGCACACTCATACGCACAGCCGGAGGCGCTACAACAAAGAGAAGCCGGCTACGAGCGCGACATCTAAACACAACCGTCATCAGAGCTTTGCCTACACTAGCTGACCTTTACTGCCTCTGTAGATCGCAAAACACAATGCACGACAAACAAGAGGTGGAAGGTGCACCGGCGTTCGAGCGTCTTTTCAAGGCTGACATTACGAGGCATTAAAAAAACTCTGCATTAAAATGCAAATATGCTACGCTTTACTAACAGCGGTAAATTTTAAAGCTAAGTGTACCCTAGTCTAACACCTCTTTGGTGTCTTTTACTAATATTTAATGAAATACTTCATAAGTGTGCGGCTGAAACGTTCAAACCTGAGCTAATTTCAGCAATTATAACACTTTTTAAATGAAACTGTCAAAGCACTACAATACAGATACATCCTCAGGTCAGATCAGATCTGGGAGCATGCACCACACTACGGAACCGTCTTGGGTCCTGGATGGCCAACCACCGATCCATCCCCACCTCTCGAAAGTGACCATCTATCTGCTGCAACCAGGTCAAACCTGGGCATCCCGTTGGTTTCTCCAGCCACTGGGCTAATAGTGATCAATAAATGGAATAGTTTTGCCTGTGTTGAATGCTTGTTCTCCAAAAGGAAAGGTCAAACAAGGTCAACGTCCATCGGATACTAGAGCATATGACATATGTTACCCCGTAACGTGATAACTAAGCATAACAGATGGTGCAAACTATTCCTTTTTAAAACTCTATTAGCTCAACCAGTAATTTGCATCACTTTTTGACCAAAATTGGAGCAACTTTAACTTTTGACCCCTGTAAGAACTGAAATTGACCTTTGTCACCATTTTTGCTGTTTTTTGCCCCATAACTTCATAACATTCAGTCACAGATAGTCCAAACTATACCTTTTTAGAATCTTTATGATCAGGCAAATAACATGGTATATGTTTCAGTATGATTGGAGGATTTTAAATTTGTCCGGAAAATATGGCCGTTATCTTAGATTTTCAAATGGCCAGTCGGGTAGATTTGAAAAGTGACCTATATAGAATATTTGTGCCAAATGTCATGCTTGCATCACAATTTGAACAATTCTTATGAAATATGCAATTATCTGCTGCACTATAAGAACACGTTCATTTGACACAGTCATTCCAGCAGTACCCAAGGATCCTCCAAAGGGACCGAGTACCAAAGATGTCTGGTCACTGGTTAGCACCCAAGTCTCACAACCGTACAGGAAGACGGGAAGCACCAGGACCCTACAGACTTGGACCTTCATTCTCCTGAAAAGGTATTGGCATCGCCAAGTACCTCTTTGCAACAATCGAATGATTCCATAAGATCTTCCCAGGCATCTCTAGATCTCAAAGTCTGGGCCTAGAGACATGAATGTCAATGCTGAGATCAGTGAACGTCTCTACAAGTTCAACACTTTGACAGCACACATACACTTCTGATGACCAAGTCTAAGAAGTTATTGAAAGCCTGGCTCTTATTGTTAATCTAGTATAATCGCAAATCCAGACACTCCGATTGCTTACTCAGCTTCTCAAGCGCTGCAATCGGGGTATCCATTGAGTCCACAAAGATGGCAGTATGGTCCGAAAAATCAAGGGCAGTAAGCCTTTCCTCACCAATAAAGGCGTGTAAGTCACTGGTTTCCATAACCTCACCCAACACCCAGTCCATGCAAGCACTGAACAGTGTAGGAACCAGAACACGTCCCTGAGGAACGCCAGTGTTCACTGTGAAAAGGGCTCTACAGGTAACCCTTTTTTGGGGGTTGGTGATGATGATAAATCATTTGACACATATGAAATATCTTGTTTTTTCCTCAAATAAATTGTGCAAATGTTACATTTATTCTCTGACCCTCCTCCGCTGTGTCATAACATGTTTTTGCACAACTGTCAGATTTTGTTTCGTACCATGCCGTACACTTCATTAGCAGGTCTGACAATCGGAGGAATGAAAAATGCTGCCAACAGGAAAGACAAATGATCGTGTTTCTCTCATGTCACAGGGGCTGGAAACAGATTTTGTTTCAATAAACCTCTTTGCACTGCCAAAACCTGTAACCCCTGCAGAAGGTCATCAAAACACATCCATGAGAGGTTGGATTACAACTGTTGGTTTGCAGTGTAGAAGAACAAGTTAGAAAAAAAACTTTTCCACAATTTGATTCAAGGAAAACAAATCCAAAAAGAATGGCTCTGATAGTGTAGCTTTCCTCGACGAACTGCCTGGAAGGAATATTTTCGCATGAGGAGGCAGTTTTTCCAACCACAGAAGCCTATAGCTTCTTCACAGTTGTCTTGGTGGCTTCCCTCACTTGTCTCCTTGTTGCACAGCTACTCAGTTTTCTGTTTGTATTTCTTAATGATTAATATAAATGAAGTCCAAGACATATTTAACGACTTGGAAATGTTCATGTATCCATCCCTTAACGTGTCTAAAGAAAACTGTTTGGAAAAACAGCTTTTTGCTCACAAAAGCCTACACTGGAAAATCTATTCCAGCTATATGAGGTCCCCACTCACGTTCTCATTACAGCCGAGTGCGACTCTCCGAGTCTAAATATCACAGGGCGCCTTAGGGGACTTTGTGGATGTTAAAGGCCAGAGGACACACACTGATATAACACCGCCACAGAGGAGGGCTATCATCTCACCCAATTACTTTGCTGCCATATTTCCCAGAATGCAACGGCAGCAGCATCTGGCAGTAGCTCACATTAATTAGTGTTACCCTGACCTGAGATCATCTGAGTGATGGGTGAAGCAACGTCCTACCAGTGAGCGACTGCCAAATTAAATAATGTGAAACATATAGTCAATATAGCAATACGACGATGACGAGCGTAATCCTATTTGCCAGGGTCACACAACTGACCTTTGACCCTCTTAAAATGACCATAAAGGTGGTCGGATTAGGAATCGATGAGTATGAAAATTAAAGTAAAAGCAAAGACATCAACATTTGATCAAGACCTCCACCGAGGAATGAAGGTTTTAAGTACTTGAGTGTTTTGGAAAACCAAGTAAGTCGATTTTTTTTTATTAAGACCATTTTTAGACTTACTAGGTTTTACCCTATCTTATGACATACCATTCAATAAGAAAACATCTATGATTTCATAGATATTGAAGCGGCAGGACGTAGCAAGTTCCGAGAACTGATTCACTTATTCAGCCAAAACCTAGCAACTTTGAGAGTGCATTGCTACTAGGTTTAGACGCTTAGTCCTGGTAGCATGTCTCGAGTGTTTTGGAAAAACCTAGTAAGTACGAAAACGATAAAGTTTAGAAAACTTCACTGTTTTCGTACTTGCTAACGCAAAACGCTCAAGAGCAGTGGCGGGTACGGCTAACCTCAAAGTCAGCTTCAATAACCGCTAACCCCTGAACTGAAAAATTAACTGCGATAACGCTAAACTGATAAACCGCGAAAACATTTAGCTGAAGCTACCGCTAACTGCTAACATTTATTGTATGAATTTAGCTTTGGCTTGGTTTTTTTGTTTGTTTGTTTGTTAGTTTTTGGGCTCTAAAACCCTGAAAAACGCACCTAAAGAACTGAAATTTTAATGTCGTAGCATAAAAAACATGGCGGCTCCCAAAAAGGTTTAGCATGCCAAGATCAGATGATGATCAACATTATAAAAAAGAGCCAGACCTGACTCAAAAAGGAACTGAGGATCACTGAACTCGACGCAAAACCAGAGATTAAAGTTTTCTGGAAAATACTGGATTTGGGGCCTACCGTGTTTATGATTGACTGGTTGATTGTATTTTATTATTCTGTCATGCACAAATAATGGGCCCAGCCCAAACAGGCTGATAAGACACCATTAATTAAACAAACACAGCAGACACCAGAGTAACAACTACAACTACACAAACAGACCACCGTGACGCTTTTTCCAAACCTTAGAAACAAAAAGTAGCCAACTTGTAAGCATTAAAATTAAACAACCACTCCGTTCCGTTATCGTCAGTACACCAGGACATTTCTGGAATTTAAACAGCCATTTCATTTATTACAGGTTTTCTTACATCATCATAGTAAGGACAACACAGATGTTTTAACAAAATATTATTCAACCATTTTTCTTCAAATCGGAAAAGTAACTTTGTTTTGATTGTGCTCATGCTACAAGTTATTACTGTACATGTATTGTATCCCAGATTCCTCAAAAATAGCACGAGTCTCTATAGCCCATTGGGAAAATTTCTGTGGGGATTTACCCCACAGAAAAACTAACTATTGATCCTGTTCGCTGATGTATTAAGCAGGTGATTCCACAGTCTTATCAATTCACCTTTTCAGCGTCTTGAACCAGGAATCCATCCCTCATCACCCTGAATAGCCAAAATAGGAGCAAACTTATGAACGCTTGAGAAAAAAAATGGTATGCAGCTCTGTTGTGTATAGAGTAGCGCTATAACAAACGATTATTTTTTTATAATCTGGTAGTATGGCCAGAGCAGATGGTCACCCCTCTGAGGTTCCTTCCTATACTCATAAAACACCCAGGGAGTTTTTCCTTACCACTGTTGCCATTGTGCTTGCTCAGGGGGTGGGTAATGTTAGACCTTACCCTTGTGAAGCACCTTGGGGTGACTAAATTGTGATTTGGGGCTGTATAAATGAATTGAATTGAAGTGATCTGTTAATCGATCAACTATTTTCTTGATTAATCGTTGAGTTGTTCGGTCCATAAAATGTCAGAAAATGGTGAAAAATGTTGATCAATGTTTTCCAGAGCCAAATGTCTTGTTTTGTCCACAGCCCAAAGATATTCAGCTTACTACCACAGAGGAGTAAAGAAACTCATAAAATAAGCAAGAAAACATTCACATTTAAGAAGATGAAATCAAAGAATTTGCATATTTTTTTTAAAAATTACTTAAAACAATTAATTATCAAAATAGTTGTCGATTAATAATGGGTTAATCAATTAAACGCTGCAGCTCTACTGTCCTCCCGTCTGAATCTGCCGGAAATTCAATCCCAGCTTCATTGGTCATAAACAGGGTTGAGTAGTAACTGATAACGTGGAATCAGGATTACCTAATCATATTTCAAAAAAGAAGTACCGTACTTGCGCGTTGGAATTCCCAGGGTATTCTGCTTGTAAATATGCCTAAAAAGGGGGTGGGTGGATGCACAAGTGCTTGGTCAATATTACATTCAATGGAACACCCATCCCGTCCCGGGTATACCAATGAATGGGTAAAGACCTGTGAGGGGCGCATAAAGCCCGAGCACGCCCCCATCTTAGAGTTACCGGACTGACAGCTAACAGGCTAACCTCTAGGTTCAGGTGTTTTATTAAAGTATATTTTTGGGGACTGTGCAATGGTTTTAATTTTCATTGCTTGGGTGTGGGTATTAAAAAATTACGACCAGCTTATTTCCTCAGTAATCGCAGATTAACTGGACCTAAAGTCAAGCTGCCGATCGCTGCTAAAAGTGCTAACCGATGCTAACCTCGCTAACATAACAAATTAAATAACACGAAAATTTCACTTGATTGAAATACTGGAGCGCAGACTTCTTAGATGATACGCTAGGACAATCAACTGCACGGCAAGACATATTATTACAGATATTTGTAATAAAATGCTTAGAAAGGATGGACACAGTCCTCCACAACAAAGGGTTCCCTGGTACCATTGTCCCCGGTACCTATATTCCGCGGTATTCCACTACAGTGGTCTCTGCATTTTCCAACCCCTTAATTTTAATGACACACATGAGCCATAGGTACCGGGGAACATAGGTACCTGGGGAGCATGTTTTTTGGGGAACATAGAGCTGACCCCCACAACAACTAGCAGTCATGGTTAGTGGAGCTCTGAGTCTAAAGACCAGCGCAAACCGATGCCGTCACACACAAGCAGGATGCGAAAGCGAACCTTGTGAAAACTCATTATTTTTTGCTTTTTTACAATGTGTTGGGAATCGCTAAATTTATTTTCATTTCGGGTGGGCATTTAAGCAACTTTCAAAAAAACGGGTGGGCGGATGATCGGAGGTGCCTTCCAACGCGCGAGTACGCTAACTGTAATCAGACCAGAATGCATTGGAAAAATGTATAATCAGATTATGGTTTCATTGTCAAGGATGACTTGACTACATTTTGATTATTAAAATATGGTAATTTTAAAATTATGAAGCCTTTTTCAATTATCCAATCCTATTAGCTTGTCAACTAGAATTGAACTAGAAGCAGCTATACCCGTGTAGCCACTAGAAGTCAATCTTCAACCAACAGTCTGTCTTGTTTTTTTTTTAAGGTTGTACTCGCACTAGGCCCAGGTGTCTTGGACTGTGCTTGAGCACGACTTTCCCCCCTGCCCACTCGCCCGCTGGCCTGCACTCACACTGCACTCTACATTCGGGGCCGAGCACATCTACGTCAACACAACGTGACTTTTGTTTTGAGAACGAACAATGGAGTATATCATTGAACGATTACCGAGTTCAGCCCAATTCTGATAACATTTAGTTTATATCAGGAGTTGGAGTAATGTGATATTTATTATGACTGAATAGCACAGTATAAGAAAGCTTGATACAAATGACTGAGTGGCTAATTAATACAAAAAACCGGCCATATAAAAAACAGGCCAGACGCTCAGCCGTCACACCTCAAAAAAAATGAAAAAATAAAAAAAAGTCCCGTGCTACACCGTTATTTGTGCTAACACTGCATGTAGAAAGAAAGTAGGATGACTCGAGCAGCAGCAGTCCATCCGTGCCACTTGAAAAAAACAGCTTTCGCTTCGTGGCAATATCACCATCCTTTTGAGTTTAAAAATGTCCACCACAAGAACATAAACAGAGTTCAATTTATGTAATTTATTTTGAGAAAAAAGACACTTTTCAGTTAATTAAAAGAGATATTTTGATTTAATTTATAATTTTTTATGAGATAAAGAGAAAAAAATTGTCCTTTTTTTTTTTTTTTTTAGTAATGATGCGGATCATTTTCAGGAATTGATTTTGAAGTAATCCAAAAGTATTTGGATTACGTTACTTTTTGTAATCCAATGGGTTACATTAGTAATTACAAAAATGGTCGTGTAATTTGTATTCAGTAACTGATTACATTTCAAAGTAATCTGACCCAACTCTCAAGAGTAAATCCCAAATATTTCTCCTCAGTTATGTTATGTATTCCAACATTACAGTCCAAAAAGTCAATTTTAACCTCCATCTATAACACCAAGTCCTTAATAAATTTAACATATTTTGTAAAGATTTATCCAGATTCAGCCAGTAGAGCCGTTTTGTAATTTTATTCATCCGCGTGCAATAGAATAAAATAATCTACTTTCGGCTTTCTCCCAATTTCAACTCGGGGTCGCCACAGCAGATCCCACATGGATCTGCATGTAGCTTTGGCACAAGTTTTTACGCTGGATGCCCTTCCTGATGCATCTCCACATTGCATGGAGAATGGCATGGTAGCCTAGCGGTTAGTGCGACTGCTTTCAGTGCGGAAGGTTCCTGGCTCAAATCCCACCCCTGCCCCCGCATGCAATAGAATGTCCTGTTAGATGATCCAAATGCAAAACTAAATTAGATTTCTTAATTTCAAGGGCCAAATCATTTCCATATATTGTGAATAATGTAGTAGAAAGAACATCACTTTGTTTAACACCAAAAGGAGTCCTAAACCAACCAGTTTTTGTATTAGTCACTTCTAGACAAGCAACCAAACAACTGCACAGAGATGTTACTGCTTTATAAAATCTGCCATCTACCACAGCTTTCGTAGGTTTTGAAGCAAGTAAATCTCTTGGAACCCAATCAAAAGCCTTCTGAAAATCCACAAAGCCAACAAATGTAGATTTACTCTCAGCAATTCTTGTTCTGTTAATAGTTGATACCACCCCAGACACTGCCCAAGCTCATAATTGGGCTGTTGGCCTTATGTGCCAGGATCCCAGCTTGCGGTCTTTCCCAGCTGTCGGCAGCTCTTTCCCTGCAGTCACTGGAACATTCTCCATAGTCAGTCCAAAGACGAGGTTTTGTAATCCATTGTACTAAGAAGGCTGATGCCCCTGTAGTTGAGAGGTATTCTTGGATCATTCGTAGATGACTTTGGAAGGGGGTTGATAATGGAGTTTTGCCAAGCAGAAGGTAAAATACTTTATGTAAAACAAAATTTAAGCAAAGAAAAGCACATCTAAAAGTGTCGGCGACTTTAGCACTTCATTTGGCATTTCCTCCCCGCCAACAGCTTTCTTGACTTTAGCCTCGTATATAGCAGTTCTCACTTCCTCCAAAGTAACATCATAATTCAGAAATACGTTTGATGAATACCCATCTTGGTTCATGTTTCTCTCCAACTCAACTTCTAAATCGCATGCTACTCTAAAGAAAGAGATATCAAAAATAGGTGGTATATGATTTCCTGAATATGAATCAGCAAAGTCATGCTCCCATTTTTTTTTTGAGTACAAACTCGTTCATACATTCAAGAATATCATGACTTAAAACAACTTCCATATGTGTGTTCTGTAATTTTATAAAATTTCCTTATGTGATTGTACATTTCTGTCAAAAATAAATTGTGCTTGCTTAAATCTATGTTTCAGTTGTTTCAACAAATCATTACAGCTTAGAAATCTCCTATCAGCTATTTTTCTGTCATACCACAATTTTTTTTTTTATGAGTGTTTCAATATGGTTTGGAGTTCCTTTTTTTAAATCTGATTAGTCTTGTATTGAGTTGATTTTCTGGATGACATTTACCGATCTCTAATATTAACATATCGCCAAACTTGTCATACCATCTGTCAACAAAGCGCTGAGTATTTTTACAAGTTTCCAATTGTCTAATAAACTCCAATAATGCAAACTGACACATATGGGAAGACAAAAAATTCTCAGAGAAATTTCTATATTGTCTTTTTTGTTTTAATACAAGGTACATTTCTTCCTCAAATTCAGCACCAACCTTAAATTTTGACGTTAATACAGAACGATCGGGTGAGCGACATCTTTCTCAGATCAATTCAGGTAATTACTTTAAAATTAACACAAGACTCTAGGCACTCATGAGGGGTAATTATATAATCCACAACAGCTTTTCCTCTGACTGATATTGAAGTGAAGTTCTTATTTGGGTTAATCCTGCCGTTTAAGACGCAGCATTTATAGTCCTTAAGGAAGTCAAGAAATGACTTGCCATGGCTATTACTACACAAATCTAATGCAACTCCACGTGGAACATTGTCTAAATTCCCAGTACAAGCCTCTTTATCAGCAATATGACTACTTAGGTTTCCACATACAGAAATAGTATCTGTGTCAAAAGAATATACTTGCACAAGCAGGTAACTGAAAAATGTATGACAGTCTCTTCCCCTTATAGATCCCTCTGGAGACGGATAACAGGAAAAAAATAAAATTATACTCCAGAATTTGGTGTTCAAATCCTTTCATTCATTTTCTGCTGCTTATCCGGTTCCAGGTCGTGATGGCAACAGTTTAAGCAGCTCAGCCCACACTTCCTTATCCTCGGCCAGGCCTTCTAACTCCTCCTGAGGGATCCCGAGGCATTCCCAAGCCAGGTGGGAGATATAATCCCTCCAGCATGTCCTGGGTCTTCCCCAGGGCTTCCTCTTAGTTGGACGTGCCTGGAAGACCTCCCTAGGGAGATGACCAGGGGACATCCTCACCAGATGCCCAAACGCCTCAGCTGTCTCCTTCTTGATGCAGCTGAGGCATTCTCCGGAGATGCCTATTCCCAAAGTTATCCAGTCATCGTCTTGGAGCACTGGTTCATGCCCAGGTCTAACAACCATAAAGACTGGAAGCACCAGCACTCCAAAGGTCAAGATCTTTGGAGGTCTAAGTCATGCACCTCTGTCTAACACCCCCTTGGCTCCACACACTCTTCCCAGATATCATGCACATTCATTCATTTATTCATTTTCTGCCGCTTATCTGGATCTGGGTCACGGTGGCAGCAGACTATGCAGCTCAGCCCACACTTCTCTATCTCCGGCCAAGCCCTCTTACTCTTCCTGGGGGATCCCAAGGTGTTCCCAAGCCAGTTGAGAGATGTAATCCATCAAGTGTGTCCTGGGTCTTCTCCAGGGCCTCTTCCCATTTGGATTCTTTCTGTCACTACACGGTGCTTATTACCATGCATATCTGATGCATAAATCATGGTTTATGCCCCAGCTTGTCAGAACTGATAGTGAGTACATCAAATGCACTTGGATGTATTTGGTCCCTTAAGACACAGATCTGAGACCCAAGGAAACAGAACATGCTACGAGGACAGGTCCCATTTCTTAGGAACTGAGTGGGCTCTTGAAGACCAATAGCTGATGCCTAACTGAGAATATAAGAGCTGAGCAACAAGTATGTAGTTTTGAAGCAGCCCTGCTCTCCCAGCACAGTGAGATGCAATCAAAGCACAAAAACATGGTTGATGTTTGTAGGATTGGTGTGTACTCACAAATCCGGCGCAGTGCTCGCAGAAGGTTGGTTTGACATAGGTGGACTCAGTGAAAGTGTGGATGAAACCCATCTTGCAGTTAAGCAGTGAGCTGGCTTTCATAAAGTAGTCTATCATCTCTTCTCTGCTGATCTTCCCATCTCTGAAAGGAAGCAAAGATGTGAGCTGACTACCAGCGACTGGCTCATTTTGTGAGTCAAGCGTCTAAACTACAAATGGACTAAGTGTATGAATCTACAACTGTAAATAATTTGGCGAGGCTCACTGGTTCTTATCCAGTTCTCCGAACTTGCTGAGGTAAGGGAAGTTGTTTCTGATTGCTTCGAATTCATCCCTGGAGATGTGGCCATCACCGTCTGCGTCGAAGTTCTTGAAGACTGACTGAGGGTGGGAGTTGTGAAGGTTAGTGTTTGAGCAAGTTTTGTAGTAGACTCGTAATTGATGAGATTTTCATTCACCAAACAGAAACACTAAGGACGGGTTTTTACTTCACAGAAATGCGGATGGTCCAAGGAATGCAGGGACATTTTGAGCTAAAATGGTCGAAAACCAGTGTCGCATTTGGGGGCTGCTTGCTTGAGCTTCTAACAAGTTATTTCAGAAACAAAGTAGACAGTTGCAGAAATGACGCAATTGCAAATCTATTAATGGGTAATATCCAAGTTGGTCTAGTCCCATGTAGTCTATACCCATTTCAGCTATATCCAATTTGGTCTATTCCTATTTTGATTACTGTTGGGGTTAGGGAAATAAATTAGAAGTACTTATCATGGAAATTTGCCAAATTTAGAAGGTAAACCAAATGGGAGCTTTTGATATGCCCAAAGGGGATTTAAAAACGAAATAGGACTAAACCAACTTGGTATAAACCAACCGATGACTGGTCAAACAAAGATGAGGAACTGAAGATTGTGTGGAGTGGAAGCGAAATAACTGTATTTTGATGTTTTCATAGCGTGTTTTTCTGAGCGAAACAAGTGGAAAGTTTGACAAGTTCTGGAGCTTCTTTTTTCTGTTCATGTTGACTTTCAGATTGGCTTTGCGCTACAGCACCAGTGTCCTTGCTTCCTTCCTTCCTGTCTGTCTGTCTGCAATGTCCAAATACTTAGCAAACATTAGCTCCTAATGTTAACTAGATAAAAGTCTTGATCGGTCCAGTTCAGTGAGAAATATTAGAGATGGCTTTTATGTGACTTAATTCCATCTTTGATGTTATTGATGGCTTTAATCAAAGACATTTAAAGATTGGTTGCCTAGCAACCATTCACCTAATAAGCAGAGTGGGATGGGGAAATGCCCGAATACTTATGACCTGGGTGTATATCAAAGCAGGGTGCAATGAGGGATTGCCTAGCAATCGTAAATGTCTACAAAATCTCACACCCGGGTATCACCTGGGTACCTTGCTAGTTTATCACAAGGCAGTTACCTTTATTTTATGGAAGCCAACAAGCCATTTTTAAAATGGTATCACTGCTTGATGCAACAAATTACTACTAATGTTTGTCCAAGTCTGACAAATAATCCTTATTATTACGCCATTCATTATGGATTATTGGAATCTCTCCATTGGCTTTGGAAGGACTTTAGTAGCTTTCAGCCCATGGGAATTCCTGTAAACCTTCCAGGAGAAATGCATGAAAACAGACCAAAAACAGCCTTGGTAATTATGGTGGAAGATTACTACTTGTCCTCACAATTTGGCTAAAGATCCAAAAGTGCTTTGCAGTTATCATGTCAGGATGGTGCTGAAGTGGATAATTCACTCCTAGCTTCCCAGAGCCATATGCACAGGTTGCAATTAGCACAGAGGAGGAAATAAGAAACTCACCTCCACCATCTTCTCTATGTGGTTCTTGATGATCGTAGGGTCAGCGTTGGGCTTCACCGACACAGCCCACTCATCAATCATAGTGGACTTCTGGTCAGGCATGGGGGCAGGGCTGGAGTTCTGCTACACAAGACCAAAATATCGATATCAGCCCATGGCAACAGAAGATCTTACAAAGAAGGGAAACAATTGTAGATGCCACACTGGGCAGGAGGTAAGGTTCAGTAAAAGGTAGCAACATAGAAGAATGACATTATCAAATATGTATTTCCGGAATTTGTCATGACATAAGGCACTATCCAAATGTTACATCTGCTGTAGGGTAGGGTAGGCCAGAATAAGTTGCGCTTTAGTCTTTTCTTTAAGACTTCATGGGACTTGGCATGCCAAGAGGTGTTGGGAAATTCAGACGACCACTGAGGGACAGCCGTAGAGAAGAGTCTAGCCTGAGAGCTAAACTAATGCTCACATTGTTGTGCTAAAACAGATGTTGTGCCTTATGTGGATGAATGCGATGTGCACTGGAGCACTGAAACATCCAATTTGTTCAAATTTGACCGTGCACTGCACTGTCCTTTGTACATGCAGCCAAAGCGTGTAGAGTAGGGCAGTGAATACTCGGTCGAGAAGGAGCTAATGAGCTAGTTGTCAAGATTTGTGTCTTGTCCAAGGACACAGGCGAGTAGTGTGACAGGGAATCAAACCAGGTCTACATATTGCTAGCCCAACTCCTTATCCCACTCAGCTATAAGTATTTGGATAAAATGTTGACCTTGGCTAACCCTCAATCATTCCACCAAGTTTTGGTCCAAATTGGACAAAAACTCTTGGAGTTATTTTGTTAATGCACTAACAAACACAAAGGACTGAACACAATACTTTCACATGTGCTGCTGTTGTGTGCGGGTGTAAAAAGAAAAAAAAAATCTGCATGGGGAAATGATGAACGCTTTCAGATGCAGCTGCCTGAGTTGTTATAAAAAAATAGTTTGAGGTCCAAAGTAGGTACAGCTAATATAACAAGCAAATGGCATGGCTAATGATAACAATGATTAGCAATAGAAGCAAAGAAGAAGAAATGTGGTAAAGATGTGCGTCATGTAGAGCTGCAGAGCCATGATAATGTGAGACTGTGAGATCCATGTGAGAATGTGAGATATATATACTCCTCCTTTGAGATGTCAAAAAGCAGCTGCCGCATACTATTTCAGACAATGTTGTGTCTCACAGTTGATGTCAGCAGGAGTAGAGAGGTAGCATCCAAGGCATTTTGAGATGTCATAAAAATGAGATGAGATCCAAACAGAGACTGTATCACGTTCGGACAGGATGGAAGGTAGAGTTGGGTGTAATCAGCATAACAATGGTATTAAAAGGCATGACAGCAGTTGACAGAACCAAGTGAAGCAGTGTACATAGAAGGACGCATCGGTCCAAGCACTGGCCCTTGAGGTACCCCAGTGGATAAGCAGCGTGTGCCTTAAGCAGCCACCCCCTCCAGGATACTCTGAAGGATTGTCCAGAGTGGTATGACTCAAACTAGCTGAGGGTGGTTCCTGATATGCCCATTTGACAGACAAGGCACCTCCTCAATTTGATAAAGTGTGAACAGGAAGTGTCAAAGGCTGCTGATAGGGCTCATAGAATAAGGATGACTGCCTGCAAGGCGTCTTCAAGAGACAACAGAGCTGTGTTAGTGCAGTGATGATTCTTGAAACCAGAGTTTAGCTCAATTTGGACACTATGCACCAGTAATTCTAAATTAAGATGAGTCGAGCAGTTCTACTATTGACAAATATCCAAGAAAAGGCCCATGTGGGATCCAGACTCTACATAAGTGTGCTGCTCACCGCTGGCTTTCGAGGTTCTCTCTGCAGAGACATCTGGTAAATCTCCTCCTCGGTGTGATACTGATCCAGAGAAACCTGCACAGAACACAGAGCCAGTGTGAACGGATAT
>OMMV01166955.1:0-12760 GCA_900302635.1 Chatrabus melanurus
AGTTATGGACAGTTATGGAATTATGGACAGTAAAGGACATTATGGACAGTTAAGGACATTATGGACAGTTATGGACATTATGTGCAGTTATGGAAATTATGGACAGTTATGGACATTATCGACAGTTAAGGACATTATGTGCAGTTATGGACATTATGTGCAGCTATGGACAGATATGGAATTATGGACAGTTAAGGACATCATGGACAGTTAAGGACATTATGGGCAATTATGGACAGTTATGGACATTATGTGCAGTTATGGACAGTAAAGGACATCATGGACAGTTAAGGACATCATGGACAGTTATGGACTTTATGGACAGTTAAGAGCATTTTTTGGACTTTATGGACAGTTATGGACATTATAGACAGTTAAGGACATTATGTGCAGTTAAGGACATTATGGACAGTTATGGACAGTTGAGGACATTATGGACAGTTAAGGACACCATGGACAGTTAAGGACATTATGGACAGTTAAGGAAACCATGGACAGTTATGGACAGTTGAGGACATATTGGGACAGTGGGAAACATTTTCCTGATTTAACGGTTCATTAAATCATGAATATGAGCTCAGACTACATGTCTGAGTTTGAGGACAGTTCAATCCGAATCAGGTGAACATTTTAGGAATTAGAGCAGATTTTGAGTGTCGTCACACAAAGGACCAAAAGTAATTGGACATTTAGCAGCAGCTCTGTTTGATGGTCAGGTGTGAATTATTCTATTGTTATGAATCTGGAGTAAAATTATACCTTGTGGTTAAAATCAAACGGGATTCTTCCCGAGACGAATGTCCCAAAATGTCGGTTTTACTGCTAAAAAACACGATGTGAGAGAAAACGAAGAAGCTGTAAAAACCTGACCTCAGATCTCTGCCGATGCACTCGCTGTGAAAGGAATTCAGGATGCGGATCAGCTGCTGCAGCGTCTTCAGGTTCCTGATCACAGACGACTCCTGCATCAGCTGTGGGACACGTTCTCACCGTTAGCGCTTCACGTCTCTCAGCCGGATCGCCACAGACGCCGGCGTTTTTACTTACATTCAGGAGCAGGCTGCAGTGTCTCAGAGCCAGTTCCTTCAGCCTCAGGTCTCTGGACTGAACCTTCAGAATGACATGCTGGACGAACAGCGAAACAACCAGCACGCCGTGCCACAGGGACCTGAAAGGCCACGCCCACACACGCACGCATGATGAATCAACGCCAAAACAAACTCTTACTCGCTCTCAGCCTGCAGGCTCACCTGACGGAGTCCAGGTTTTGCAGACATCCAGGGCTGCAGAGGGCGCTGTACTTCTGACCAAAGGCTCTGTGGAAACACGGCTGCAGAAACTCCACTCTGTGCACAAACGCCTCGCACTCGCCAAGGGACGCCACAGCCAGCAGCTTGGTCTGCTCGACACAGAGGCCAAGAGCTAAAATGTCCTCGACCTGTCAAAAATTTAAAAAAACCTTATCGTTATGTCTGTCTTGTAATTTTGACCTAATATCTTAGAGTTACGACTTAGCGTCTCTACTGGACTGTTTTTTTTTCTTCATATAATCACAGCTTTCCATCGGGTTTGGTCCAAAATTAAACCAATATTACGCCATTTCAGCAAGTTGTCTTTAAGCACAGGTGATAATCATACAAGAAAACAGACGAGTGGATTTCTAAGATGGTATAAGAATAAATTAATTAAAGTTACAAACATATTTCCATATTTTTATTCTTTTATTATTCCTCTTAATTTTATTTGATTTATTTGTTGATTGTTCTTATGCATAATGTTTTTTCAAGTCTTCTGTGAAAAAGTGTGAAGAAAAAAAAGCAGGTGATAAAGTTCATAAATGGCCCACAGACACGGAGGCGGTCCGTCCTAAAGGAACGTCACACCGTTTGTGTTTCTGAATGATTGAAGTAAATGAAGTCCGAGACATATTCAGTGACTTGGAAATGTTCGTGTGTTCATCCCCTGACGTGTCTGAAGAAAACTGGCTGTAAAAGTGATGATTTAATCCTTATATTTAGAACATATAACTTTTTTTGGAATGTGCTGCAGGCCTGAAATGCAGGAATGGATTTATATTAACAAAAAAACATGAAATATCTTTGGGTTCATTCTGTCTGCAGTGAAACAGAAGTTAAAGTAAATTTAACGATCATCGCGGGTTTTTTTTTTTTTTGCATTTTCCGTATCGTCCCAACTTTTTCTGATTTGTAAAAGACAAAAACTGATTTTGTACAATATGACATCCTTTAAATGTACGTTTCTGTGCCTTGAATGAATCGTCTCTCTGTCAAGCCAAAGCAAACTGGTTCAAAATTCGCTTATTTGTCAGTAAAACTGGGAATTCTCACCATTTCCACGGGCGCCCTGGTTGACCCCTGCTGAAAGAGGTCGGCGGCGAGCTGTGGCTGCAGCAGTAACACGTGGCGGAGCGTCTCCAGGCGGGGGGTAAAGCGTTTAGCAGCAGCCATCACCCAGGCAGGAGAAAGCTCGGCGATGACGCCCGTGGACCTCTGAAGCTCAGATACACAACCCAGCAAGGCCCTGGTGAACACCTGTGTGCAGACGGGTCAAAGGTCAGCGGCTGCCTGGGTCTTGCTCTAAACATGCCACTCTGAATGGTCTACCCTAAGTTCATCCTTTGACTTGATCTTCAGGGACAGAAGCAGAAAGTCTTGGAGAAAGTGGAGACCGTATTCCAGCCGCTCGTCACGTGAGACTTTCTCAAAGAAGCTCCCCAGCCTGCCGCCGCTGAAGGCGTTCACGAACTGGAGAATCCGCCCCGTGTCGCCCTCTCTGGTCGCTGCTCAGGTGGAGGAACAAAGAGGAACTCGTGACATCATGCTGGTGGGTTTGATGCCTTCAGTAAATTCAGTGAACAAACTCTCAGACCTGGAATGAATTCAGATTCTTCCCACAAACTTTCCAGGTTCATCTTGATGAGCCAACTGAAGGGGGCAGCACTGGGTTCTTCTTCACCATTCAACATGAAGAAGTGCTGCACAAGCACCTCCTGCTCTGGCACACTGAAACCAAAAATACAAAGTTAGAGCGGATTAAATCCACTCTCAGTCCTCATGCATACAGAGGCATCGGCTGGACCTTGGGTTCTGGAGAGGCGTCAGGTCTAAAATCTGCACGTCTGCCAGGATGTCCAACCAAAGCCCCAGGAGGCCCCGGCTCAGCCTGTCATCAGAGAGCAGGTCCAGACCAGCATACCGGTCCAGAACCTCCAGCATGCTCGCCAAGATCGGAGTCACAATGGACTGAAGGTGGCGCCACAGTGTGTGTCTGAAAGCATTAAAACACAAACCTCCATCAAGGGCCGAGACCCGGAGCTCAAAGCCGCAATCAAATTATCAGGAGTGATTTTTGTGTTATTGGACAAAAAAAAAAAAGCTCAAAAACAAACCAAATATTTAACTGGATTATATTAAATGTATTCAGATTTTACATCACAAAAACGCATCAATCTCACAAAGTTTCATTAAAACTTTCACAAGTAATCCTGCTTAAAAACACGGAAACAATCAGATGCAAGAAAAACTGTAACCTCCACGGCAGAAGTAACACCAAACTTAGATAAATACGCAGTTACCCGCTCATCTACATCTTTTTAGTTTATTAGCAGGTTGACTCAACTCTAATGAGCCCATTTTCATATAACTCAGTGACTTGTCCGAGAATTTAAGCACAGGTCCTGATAAATGGGTGGAGCCACAAAATTTCCATAAAAAAGTGACTGGAACACACTGAAAATTACTGTGTGTTGTCTGTCATAGAGTGAGGGAAGCCACCAAGACATTCCTAACAACTCTGAAGGAGCTACATTCTTCTCTGGCGAAATTAGGAATAGTCACAGCATCACAGTGGAGTGGAACAGAGAAGAACTTCCACACAAGGAAACGGATCAAATCGATGCTCGAGTCTCCCATGTGCCTTCTGGCAAACTGCAGCTGAAGTGTTCCTTTTCAGAATATTCTTCTCTCTGCCACTCCATCATGATTTTGTGCAACTGTTGGTGCAAAATACAAAATTTGCACTATTCCCAGTTTATCCAATCACAGCCAAGAGAACAATTTAGCTCATTCAGATTTATCACAGGTGTCTTGGTGGCTTCCCTCACTTGTCTCCTTCTTGAACAGTCACTCAATTTTTGAGAACTCTGCTTTAATGTTAAGACTAAGCGTTGTACAAAACTGGACAGGATTTTTAGAGAGAGACACAAGAAGGAAACAAACAATGTGAAATAAAACATAAAGTCGTTGGTGTCCGATAAAGATATTCCAACATGTGAATTTGGGAAAAGTACTTTTTTAAAATTTTTAAACTAAATGAAAGCTTTGGTGTTACCTCAGAGTTCCTCCCTCCTGCAGAGCCTGGCGTTTCTTAGCTTCTCTGCTCACCCACTCCTGAGGCGAGCACATCATTCCTTCCCTCTGAGCCAAAACCTTCGCCACTCTGCCCAGCAGCACTTCCTGAAAGCGAGCTTCAAAGGGAGGAAAGAGCTCCATCAGAAACCGGACAGAGCCGAGACCATCGAGACACAAAACGTTAAACGTTTGCTCCTCCATCCGAGAGACGGCGGCTGATAAATTAATCCAGTGGTTACAAAACATTTGAAAGAAACAAAAAAAAAAAGATCATCTCCAATAAGTTGGTTTCATTTTCATTAACTTCAGTTCTGAAGACACAAAGAAGAACGTAAATTACTTTGGAAGAAAAAGAAAGATTCAAGTTACAAATCATCTAAATCAACAATTTTTGGATCTAAAACCCATAAAAATCTCACAGCTACCACAATAAACCAAAGACAGAGCTGTCAGTCATCCTGTTTTGCTTTTGATCGACACGCTTATTTCATGAACCTCACCCGTTTTTCAGTTCATACACTGTTAAAAATCCTGCCGCCATCGTAGTCGTTATTATCCACATATAATTAATTACTCAGTTCTGGTAAAATTGACGGGAAGCTTCAGAAGACATTATTTAGAAGGCATGATTGACTGATGACGTGACTGAATATGTCGCCCCCTAGTGGGAATTAATGAACTGCATCAAATTAGTCAGAAATAAATTAAAATTCGCTCAAACAATTTCAGTCAAAATGCTCGTGTGAGTGCTGCTGTAATTATGGGGGCCTTGGTAGAAAGCCTCCTGAATGATGCTTTATTTGTTTGTTTGTTTGTTTGTTTCCCGTGTCAACTATGCACTGAAAGACTCAAAGTTGAGCCAAACTGATGCTGCACTAACGCCTGTACCCTCAGAGGAAAGCGGAGTAAATTTTATCATATTTTGTAAAACAAATCATGAAAGAAAAAAATATTCTTGTGTCAAGCGTTTGTGTTAAAATATGAAGCTGATTATTAAATTTGATGACGTGGAATAAATCAAAAAGCAGCTGGATATGTGATCCAGATGTCTGTGAATTAATGTGAACTAATTCCAAGTCAGGAATAAAGTCAAACTTGCGAATTATACAGTCGCAGAAATAAAATAAAAAAATCTGTGGGCGTCTATTATACAGTAATTACAAAGTAATAAATGTGGGATTTCTTTTATATACCTCCGATGTGTCCTCGATCATTTCCCAGAAGAGTCAGAAGGACGTGCATCCTTTGCATGCTCCGTGATGTCACTCCAGCTGGGTCCCTCAGCAAACCCACGGCTTTTTGGACGCATGACGTCACTAAAGATAAGGTGTGCAGGCGGGCCATATCCGCCTGCACGCAAACACGAGCATACACACACGTCAGAACGTCTCACTGACTGTAAAACAGCAGGATTATTTACCCTGAAGCTTTCCGTCTACCTTGGAGTCTTTTCTTTTCATCGCCGTTTGTCCGTCTGCACGTTGAGCAGAAGACAGCGATTATTTACAGCAATAAAAAAAACCAAACAAACCAGCAGAATAAAGTTATGACATCATTGCTTTCCCACCTGACGGCTCAGGCTGGAGTAGATCGCTAATAAGAGTTCCACAGAAACCCAGCAGGTTCATGCTCATGTCCTCCGAATCCCTCAGGTCATCAATGTGCACCGACTGCCACACCCCTTTGACACAAAACGCAGGCATTTCCTCTCGTGACGCAGCGAGCAGGTAATTCCAATCTTATCGAGTCCCACTTTAAACTGCCCACTTTGGAAGAAAACGTAGGCGGGCGTGGTCAGTTAAATATCAGTAAGGCTCACATCGAACCTCATTCCAAAGTTTAGCTTATTTTTTAAAAATTGCACAAACATGTAGAACATTTAAACAGAAAATGATTTTAACTGCACGAGAGGAAAACAAACATTTTCAATCCCGCCGACTTGAGTGCGCTCAGCAGGATTCCCGCTCTCACTTACAGATTTCCCTGTTGGCACTAATTATATCTTGAGGAGAAAACTGCTTCGAGTGCCAGGCAGCAACAGAAGAAATGTCACCTTTTATAAAATTGTGTTTCCAGTAATTTCATCATGTTTTTTGAGGCCGTCTCAGCGGCGCTGAAACGGTGAAAATCGCTGCCGTTGAAGGTTACCGCCTTCATGTCTGCAATGTCGTTCACAAGAGAATCTATCCTACGAATCCGTGTTCTTCTGGACTCAGTTCATAGCGTCTCATCGGGCGTATGAGTCGTTACGTATGCAAACCTTTTTCTTTTTTATGTGACGTCGTACGGGACTAGTTCCTAATACTCACCTCCTTGGAAACCAATATACTGAGACTGACTGGGGATCCTGGAAACCTTCACAATGAAAATCACCCAACAGGTCTGATCATCCTGTGACATCACATAATTCATGGTGCAATATCTGTGAGCACATGGAAACACACACACACACACACAAAACAGCTTTTATTATGTCACCGTGACGCCGATTTGTGCAGGAGAGGGACAGATGTGCTTCCTACTTTGCTGATGCTATGAGCTCATCACTGCAGTGGGATTCCTCAAGATCCATCTGAATTAACAGAATGTTCAGGGAACGGCCAGAATCTTGAAGGAAGCCCCTGACACACACATATTAAAACACAAAAATTTAAAAAAAATTAAAAATCGAGCACACTATTCAGACGCGCCTTACATAAGTGGGTTCATAACACACGTGCACTCTGCTCATTTACACAATGAAACTGAATTGAAAACAACCAGTAAATGAAATACAGTTTCATAGAAACATCATAGAAGTATAGTTTTTATACCTTATCTTGCTGCAGAAGGACACCTCTGTGTCAAACTGGTGGAGGGACAGCAGCATGACTGCATCTGTTTGCAGCTGCAGAGCCCGAGCCACGACCCTGACATCTGATCTGGTTAACAAGCTGGAGAATGTAGTAATCTGGACAAAAATCACAAAGCAGATAAAATTATGAGATGGAATTTGAATAAAAAAACTAACCCAGAATTGAGCTGTGGTTTATTGGCCTACCTCGAGAAACATGCTGGAATCTTGATGCTTCTTCAGGAAATCTTCGAGGAAATCTCGGACTGAGTGATGATGCTGTTGATGGAAATACATTCTCTGGAGTCTGTCTTTCTCCTGGTTGGCTAAATCCGAATACTTTAACCTCACCACAGAGTCCGGAGTCGCACAGTTCAACAAGAGACATTTGGCTATTTCAAAGACTTCTTCTTCCTCGTTTTCCTCAGCAGACTCAGAGTTTTCTGTCTCCATTTGTTCTTCCTCTTCATTTGGCACGCACTTCATCGTTGTGTCATCATCACATCGCTCACCAGATTCATCATAACTCTTTCCACCTGAAGCCACTTCTTGCTCTTTTCCAGCAGCATTTATGTCCACTGCATCGGCCATGTGATCGTCTTCCTCCTCACCAGGTGCCGTTTTGCTGCTGGTAGAATTCAACTCCAGCGTTTCTTCAACTTCTTCCAGCAGTTCCTCTCTTTCACTCTGTTGCTGTTGTCTTATTTCATCATTCGTTACTTTTTGTGTTCTCCTTTCCAGTGCTTGTAAGAGAGCACTGGCACAGGCATCGCCATGGAAGCCAACAAAAACATCGGACAGGGCGAAATCGTCTGAGGCATCGCCCGAGAAGTCCTTGACCCACTCTTTCAGCTTTTGGAGAACCTCATGTTGCCATGGTGTCAGATCCGTACTCCTGTCCACTCGGTGTTTCTCAAGCCTGTTGATGAGGGGCACTGGAAAGTGTTCATAGACCTTCTTCTGGTCCTCCACTACCACCAGTCTGAAGTTTGTGTGGACGCGACATTTCACTCTGTGGGAGCCAAGACCCAGATCGACATACTGCTGCTTGCTGAGGTAAACGTAGTACTGGTTCAAGGCATCGTACAGGCTTTCATAAAGGTTCTGCATGTTGAGGAGGATGACAGTACGCCCAGTCTCCATGCATGTTTTCACTCGGTTCACATTGCGGCAGATTTGGGCATATTCCTGGTCCTTGGGGAACCCTGAGCCAAAGACAATTTCAGGGGGTGAACAGTCTCCTTTGGCAAAGATATGCTGCTGAAGAATATGAAGAGCTGCATTGTTGACGGTCAACAAAAGAAGATAACGACTTTCCTGGCTGTTGTTTTGATCAAGATTCTTTTCCACCATTTGCAAGGTGCTTGGCCTCGGAATTTCTGTCAGATTTTGCAGAACCTCTTGGAAAAATATGACAGGATCGAAATCCTCTGGCTGTCCACTGAAGTTACGCAAAATGGCCTCCACCAGCTGTCCATCATCTGGTTCCTGTTGTGAGGATTTGACTGCAGCAAAGAGCATTTTGACAAGGCCATAGTAGTCCCTTAAGCCAAAGAACTGATTCTTTGATGTCTCATTGCAGATGTTCAAGAAGGCCTTAGCCAGCGGTGGGAAGAGGTGCTTGATTTTCAAGAGAACTTGGTTGGAAGATGAACAAATTCCCTTGGCAGTTTCCACAAGCTCATCCTCACTCGGATCCCATCTGGAAACAAATATTCCTCTGTTCATCTTTGCTGGGTCGAGAGCCCAGTTGGAGATGCCAACAAAACCAACCTTCATGTGTGGATCTGGCCTGTCGTTGTCAATGCAACCATCCTCCAAGAGAGGATGAAGCGTCTTCAGGGGCATCTGAGGGGAATCTTCTGCTAACCCGATCTCATCAAGCACCACGACTGACACATATTCATCCATGTTTTTGTCCTTCTGGAACCGAGCGCAGTTCCTAAATGTCCCTATAATGCCCTCAGGACTTGAGTGAGGACTGCACTGGAAGGAAACCATGTGAACTTGCTTGAGCTTCCTGAATAGCTCACAGTGGGCGTTCTGGCCCTGCATGGCATCAGCAACCACGGTTTTAGCCAGCGACTTCGAGCTGCCTGGCTTGCCAACCAAAAAAAGTGGGATTCTGAGCTCGATGCAAACCACCATGAGAAAAACGTTCTCCTTCAGGGCTACATTTTTGGCAATGGTTTCCCTTGTTTGTATGTTCTCGAGGAAAAAGTCTTGACATGATGAAATTTCTTCTTGTAATGCCGAAGGAGAGCAAAGGGAGTCTGGGAAGTATTTACTAATTACAGAGAGGTACTCTTCTTTTGACACCAGAGATGGATAGTAGCAAACTCCCACTGCAAGAATCAAACATTTCAGCGTTTTCTGAGCTCCGCTGAGGTTACAGCTGGGGAACAAGAGTCCGCTGTGCTGGTAAAACCAAACTAGCACTTTCATGGACCTCTCCACATCTCTGAGACTCACAAAGCTGCATTCATTTTTTCGGCTCCGCATATGTTTCTGGGAAGCCGCCAGTACTTCTGAAATGATGCTCGTGCAGCTCGCTGGCAAATGGCAGTCATCGACTTTTTTCTGGACTATCTGTTTGATGTAGGAAAGTTCAGTCGAGTCATTCAGCTGGCCGAAGTCCCACACCAAAGAGGCGATGCTCGGCGGTAAAGGATGAACTCTGTAGACCAGCTGCCTCAGGGGGACTTTGCCGAGGCGGTCTTGTGTTTCATCGGCTCTCACTCTGTATCCCAAGCCTGCACGTTCCAAACGCGTCACCATTTCAGGCGAATGCTTCCTGTAAGGATTACAAGCAGCTATCATTTTCAGGCCGCTGCCGGCCTTCAGAGGGTTGCCTTCGACGGATCGGTCGCACAAGATTTCTTTAACGGCAAAAATGGACTCGGTGGTGTTGGCCTCATCGAAGAACAAAATGGTGTCGAGGTTATGCGTTCTGAGGTTGTTCTGAGCGAGTACCTCTGCCTGCCTCACCTTCCTGTAAATCATCTCAGCTGTAGTCCCTCCATGAACTTTGACAAGTACCATGTTCTCCACTGGTTTTTCTTCACGCTGCAGAGCGCACAGGAAACGCACTAACCTGGTTTTTCCACAACCAGTTTCTCCCATGATAACCACAGGAATTCCACACCGGAATCTCATGTGTATCGCCAGCATTTTCATGACATTGTCTGCAGTAAGCTCATATGTTGGATCTGGATCAAATCCTCCTTCCATCATTCCTTTCCTTGCACCGACGACACACGATAACCTTTTGATTTTGTCTTGTCGGGGCAACAGATCAAAGTCCTCAGTGAGAGAGATCCCCTGGCGCTCCAGATCCCGGTAAAGTTTCTCTGTCATCACATCTTCTATCAGGATCTTATTGGTGTGTGGATCAACTGCACTGAGTGAGTTTTTTCTTGGATTTTGCTTCACATCAAAGCCAAGGAAAGACATTGAGAATCGGTCGGCATTAAAGAAAATGTACGGATGGGACTCATTTTCCCAGTGTTTCCGAATTGTCAGACGAGCAAGAAGATCATCCTCTTGGCTGTCACCAACGTGCAGCAAAGGGCTTTCGTCAGAAGTGTTCAGGGAAGGCGATGCAAAATCTCTTGCCATCAGGATCATGAACTTCACAATGAAGTTCTTGAAGCCAGGCAGCTGATCACCCAGAAAGTCAGGATCACAGAAAATTGATTTCTCACAGTCTTTCAGCTGCACATTCAGGAACCAGGAGAAGTTTTTCAGCTCGGCCCAAGATGGATTTTGCATTCCACAGTTTGACAGGAGGCGGTTGAGACAATCGAAGGGATCCCCAGTGATGGTCCCTTCCTTGTACTTAAACTGATCTAGATTCTGTCTTCTGTTGTAAAGCTTCAAGTACTGATAGGGCCTTTGAATGGCCTCACTGCGGAACTCCTGCTCATCCATGAAGGGGTCCGAGACACTTTTGGTCAACATCCCTCTACTTGCCAACAACTGCTTCACCTCTTTTGGAGGTCTACAAATGATGGTCGGCAGAATATCAAGAAGTCCAAGCTTCAGCTGTGTGAGAAAATCAAACACACAAAACAATCAAGTGATGACGACAAGAATGTATTTTGCTTCGTATACATATTTTCCAAAAATATGTCTTGAAAAATGGGAGTTGTCTTATAATCAGGGCTATCTTATATTTGGAACAATACAGTAAGTTTTGTAAGACTTCACTTCATGTGGTGAGTGCAAAACTGATAATAACTACTCCACCTGCTTTGCTTGGTTTTGAGGGGACGTGTGTGGTCTCAGGACCTCGACGGCGATCAGGTGAGCTGTGTTTCTTCTCCACAGCGTCCCGTGGCTGTCACTCAAACAGCCCAAAACTAACAAACGGAAAAGGAACTCGTCCAAACCGGAACGAACCTGAGAGATAACCGGGGGAAAAAAAACTACAATATTTAGGACCTCCTGACCTGACGACAGAGCTGGCACAAATCCAGAGCTACATGCTTGTTGTCGTACCCCAGCAGTGTCAATATGTAGGAGGACAGGGTCCTGCTCTCTCAGCGGTACCAGTTTCTCTGACAGAATCTTAATCAAGGCGTCCACATCAATGCGCGGCTCAATCAGTCGTATCCTAATATGGTTTGCCTGGGGAGAATTCTTCTTGAACTTCTCAAACAAACGATCCACATAAAGGGATTTCCCTGTTGATGGAAAACACATCCAAGAGAATTCGACATTTAGCATCACATATTATGGGCATAATTATCATGTGACCTCTTGTCATATGATAATTATGGTTGTTCATTGTTGTCATTGTCAGGCGGCATAGCTCAAAATTTCAGGACAATTGTTCAGTTTGTGATTAAAAACATGAAATTTCTACCACAGTTAGTAGATACCATAAGTTGGATTTGACCTCTGAGGACCACGAGAGGTCAATGAAGGATTACACAGGGGTCAAAATTAAAAAAATCCTCCAATCATATTGAAACATATACCATATTATTTGACTGATCATAAAGATTCTAAAAAGGTATAGTTTGGACTATCTGTGACTGAATGTTATGGAGTTATGGGGCAAAAACAGCAAAAATGGTGACAAAGGTCATTTGCAGTTTGTATAGGGGTCAAAAATTAAAGTTGCTACAATTTAGGCAAAAAGTGATGCAAATTACTGGTTGAGTTAATAGGATTAATAAGTGGAATAGGTTTGACTGCGTTGAATGCTTGGTTTCCAAAGTAAAGTTCAAACAAGGTCAACGTCCATTGGACACTATGACATTAGGGCTGCAACTAATGACTATTTCAATAGTCGACTAGTCATCGACTACTTTAACGACTAGTCGACTAGTCATTATGAACTGCACAAAAAAAACAATGGCTTTGTATATTTTGTATATTTAATATATTTTGTTTTTAGCATTTTCCTTCCATTAAAAAGACAAAACAACAAAATTAGAAGACATAACATTTATTCATTGCTTCCAAGTGCAGAAAATGCACTTGGAAGCAGAACTATAAGCAGCACTATATTAACCCAGTCAATATAGTTTTAGTAGATTGAGTGCCAATC
>OMMV01166986.1:0-12777 GCA_900302635.1 Chatrabus melanurus
GCGGGAATTAACTACTTATTTCAAACTTTCCCCTCGCATTCCTGTAACTTCTGCAGAATTAATGTGGCGCACGGTGTTACACGTCCTGAATTTTGAACATGCTCAGAATTTTTTGACGTCCTCTGCATACAACAACGTGTGACCACGTGCTTAAAACGACAGCTACTTACGGTATATGTTGCGTACCCCTGACTATTCAACGTGCACCACCGTGTATGAAAAAAAAATCACATACGTGGGCATACGTTTCTGCAAAACGTCACTGTGTGACAGGGCTTTTAGCCTATAAAAATCCATAAATTAGCCGCATCGTTGTAAAAGCCGCAGTTCTCAAAGCGTGTGAAAAAAGTAGCGGCTTATATGCCGGAAATTACGGTAGTAATATTTTTTTGAACACACTCTATGCCAATCTAGCTGTTTTCATCAGGGACAAGGCATTTATTTTCCAAAATTTTGCCGGTGAGTTCACATATCCAGGGCTCGAGACTAACTTTTCCACTGGTCGCACTGCTGCTACCAGCTTTCTCAGTTGGTCGCACCATAACATGATTTGGTCGTACCCGTTTTTTTTTTCTTAAATTATTAATCAATGACCTTGCATGTTGATGAATAGCTATCTCAATTTACATGCCATAGTTTTGCATTGATGTAAAGATTCACAGTGACTTGATATTTGACAAATATTTGAATCTGATCATTGTTTTCTCTTCCTATTCTAATATAATTTCAAAAGAAAACATAACAAAAATGTCACCAGATCAAAGCAAAGCATAACAATAGCATGTAGCTATGTTTCTGGAGACAAATAATTTTTAACATATCTAAGATATGTTGAGATCTAACTTTCCTCTGGTTAAATGTCTTAGCAGCACAGCTCATCTGTCCTCTCTGCAAACCCACACCTGCTGCTGCTCCTCTAAAAAAAAAAAACAGGCTCTTTTAAGAGCCACTCTTTTATTATTTAAGAGGTGTTTTTCTTTTCTTTTCTTTTTTTTTTTTTTGCATTAAATAAATGAACAATTTAACATGTATATGAAGTGAAAGTTCAGTAAAGAAAATCTTTTGCTTGCACAGGTAGAAGAAGCCCCACCTGAGACATAGTCAATGGGGATGGTAATTAAATGCTGAAATTATTAAATTAAAAATCTATTTCATCTTGGAGTTTATTATCACATGACTACATATGTGCTGACAAATAATCATAAAGAGCAAATTTTTCTTGCTGCCACGGCAAATGCCAAAGGCGTTTGCGGGAGTGAGTGCAGGAGAGGATTTCTGAGAAAATTTTGAATTTCTGTTTGCCTGCAGATAGCTTTTGGTGCCTTTTCAGAACAAAAGTAAGAATGAATATTATTATACTTCACTTATGAATTACAATAATATTGTATTGTTATTATTACCAGGAGTTTAGGGCTGTAGTTTCTACTGATTTGCTTTTTACATGTAATTTAAATGTAGCCCCGCCCCTGGAAAACCTGCATTCACACTTATTTCTGGAGGTGCATGAATGAAATGTTTTTAAACATATTTCTGGACAGTTTGACCGTGAAACATTTGAATATGATCTAAACTAAAACAGAGGATTCATTAATGGCTTTAATTCACTCAGAAAGGACACAAATAAATCTGACATCAGTACACTTTATTTCTTCAGTATTGACTGAGTGAAATCTGAAACCCATTCAGTCTAATGACTCTTAACATTCATAAACTATAAGTTTTGGATAATTTATTATGGTTGATAATTAAATTATATAATTGTAACCCTTTCAGTACTAACGGGACACGTGTCCCAAAATTTTTTCCATGTATCCTGTTGGGACATAAGCATCTTAAAAGCCCATGCATTTGGACCTATTCCCTATTGTAGGAGCACCTCTTTTATGCTTGGAGAGCACTTTGACCCCAGGGCCTTATGGGTAATATTTTTGATCTCAAAATGGATATTTATACCCAATAGATAACTTAAATTTGTAGTACTGTATTGAAAGAGTTAAAGCTGCACTTTGCCCTAAAATCATTCTAATGTTCGCTAGTTTTCCTCTTTATGCGTGTTTCTACAGAGGTGCTGCAGTAAGACCAAAATGATGACTTTATTTATATACCACTTTCAGGATACATTAGTCCTCGTCCGAGCTGTCACAGCGCTCGGTAATTAGTGCTTCCAGCTGCTCCCAGGCCGCAGCACAGGACGGCATGAAGAAGATGGCAAGAGGGGACACTCATGGATCTGAATGATATCTGTGCACATTCCGTTCTCACGTCCTGATATTTCGGAGTGAATATTTCCGCGCTTGGCCGGACGTGCGTCGAGCCCCAGGCTGCTTTGAGTGGAGCAGAAAGCGGAACGCGCAGCTCCTCCTTCTCTGCTCACAACTGCTTGAATGTCACTGTCACTGTAAACTGAGAGTTACCGGCGCATTTTGTAAAGTAGCCTGACAGTTGTGATGGCCGATGGTAGCTGCCACCAAAAAAATGTTCATCATGCACTCGCACAAATGCGACCAGGTTAAATTTGAACTTGCACGCTCTCAAAAAATGGTTGCATATGCGACCAATGTGGTCGCAGTCTGAAGCGCTGATATCTGAAATAATAAAAGTGCAATTTTAATGTCATCACACTCAAAACGTTTTCATACACATCTATTGGTAAACATCTATTAATGCAGCTAGTCACTTAATTAGTCATGGGTGTATTTTGGGCACAAGAAGAAATAAACCAATCAGATGGCCATCTGTCATTCCCTTTACGATGCAAGTGTGGCAGCATCTGGCACATTGCTATTCAGATGGCAGATTCAAAAGTGAGAAGTGTTCTGGTGAGGAAAGTATTCTGTGTGTGGTGTCAAAGCGCGTGTGTCGATTATATACAGTAGTAGCAGTAGTCATCAGTGTTTGGGCATCTCATTCCACACACATCCTCCTCCGACCACCCGATCTCCTCCATTGCCCCACAAACACAGACAGCCTCTCAGTTCCTGCTGTATCTGGACACTATGGTCAGCCCCTTCTTGTTACTGTCTGCCTTCCTTCCCGGGGAGGAAGAAAACCATAAAAATATGGTACAAACCAGGCTTATTAAAATTGTGTATTTTTCTTTTAGAGTTTACTTTTGTTAAGTTTTGTTTTCAAGTTCAGTTTTGTGGTACTATGATGTGGTAATGCACATCCCAGTGTGTACCAGCAGAGTGTGTATACCCACCCATCGTGATCCCACCTATGCAATGTATATCTGAATATTGCACCATTTAAATAACTGAAAAATTCTGCACTCAAGTTTTGTTGTTCTATGATTGCAATGCACAAGCACTGCACCCAACCAAAATCTAATCTTTAGACCAACACCCCTATGGGCACACAAATGAGCACAGTTATACTCACTACTTACATGGCATGGGCGCAAGGTGAGAAAAATGACAACTCTGTTGTTTGTGCACGAGCAATGACGCTTGTGCTGTGTTGTACGCTGCATTCTGTGCCTCGTGCTGAAGATGAGGCCCTTGAAGTTTTTTGTCTGTTTTTGTAAAATGTGGTTGCACATTTTGCAAAAATCATTATTTGCTCTCAATAAATTCATTGTGAGAGTGTCACCTCCCAAAATGTTAAAATGTATTTGTGTCACTCATGATGTAAAAAGGCCTTAAGACTCCCAGCAAAATAAACTTGATTTGGAAACTACGTAGGGGTTAGTCTTCTCTGATATTGTTCATTCATAATCGCTGAATCCTCCTGAAATATGCGACTTTTTTCTTCTTCCCACCTTTTGTCTCAGGTAACTCCTGTGACCTTAACAACCAAGCTACTGGAAAGGATGAAGAATAATGTGATGGTGATCGAGGTGTGGCAGAAGACTAGAAATGTTGGAAATGACAGACTCCTTGGCCTTGTTAAGTTACCTCTCCATCAATTCTACGTGTCATTTAGGTAAGTTGTGATAAGACAACTTTGGCAAAGAGTGAGTCATCACTAAGTGGTTTTGAGGTAGCTATTTACCTCATATCTTGTTGAACGTGATTTCTGTGAAGTGTTATGGTAGTAAGAGACAGGGAATAATAAATCTCTGCATTCTAAATTTTTTTCTCTCTCCCTCCAGAGATCCAAAGATTGTACATCTCCTTCTTCAAGCACAGTACCCTGTTTTAGGGGTGGACTGTTTCATGCCAGTCATGGATGTCTTCTCAGGGACATGCAAGGGAAACCTCCGGGTCGTTTTGGCTATGGGTCGATCAGAGCAAATAATTGCCCTCCAGCGTACAAGGGATGAAGAATATGACTCTTTGTCTCATCTTGTGAGACCGGTTCATCTGCTTGATCACCAGCCGCATTCACAAACAACAGTTGGTGTTCAATCATTTTCATTTTCCTGGCAGTATGGGTGGGGCACGTAGCCTATTTTTGGGGTATTTATCATAATTCGCTCTTGTGAACCTTTGCTGATTTGTGTATAGTTTATGACAATGTTCTTGCATGTGGCTCATTATTCAGAAATCCATATCAGAAAGAAGATATGCTGAATACTGGCACCTGCTGGATGGTTCGTGAGAATGTGCATCCATATCAAATTATGAATTTCATATTTAAAGGCAAAAGTCAGCACTGTGTCTGTATGTGCTAATGCACATGCCTTGATTTTGGGAGGGGGGGGGCAGATGATTCTCACTTGACAGCAACACAAAGGCGTAAAACGTTTGCACAGTACTTTGTGTTTACAGACAGAAAAGACAGCACTCACTATAGCTTCAATGCTTATTGACAGGTGAAGTCGTTTTGAATTCTATTTAAAATTGTTGCTCCATGATACTGTATTATTATAACTGTTAAACTTATAACACAACACTGCTTTTATTTTTATTATCTGCATGGCCGAAGGCAGAGCAGGTCTAACAATTGCTTGACTCCGTGTGTACGTGTGTGTCCATGCGGCCAATGTGTATGTGATATCTTGACAATGCCTTCGTATATCAAAGTGAAACTTGATACACGAAGGCATTGTCCTTCAAGACCTCATAAAGATTTCCTTGACCTTGAAACTTGGTACACAAGGTCACCTCACTTAAAGCTCAGACAAGTTCAACATTGGGTGCATTTCGATTGTAATTGTGGCCACCAGCGACCCAATTCGCTGAAACATTGTATGCATGGCAACACCACAAGGACTATATGGATCGTGATGAAACTTGCTATTGTAGATTTTATCTTGGTCAACCTTTGCACAAGTTCGACTTGGAGTTTGGCGACACAGGTTAGGGTCAGTATTGGCCTTGTTATTTTTACAAACTATTCTTTCCTAATTGTTCATGATTGTGAATTATTTGAGATTACAAAGTCATGAAAATGTCACTTCAAAAAAGTAAAAAAATTGCTGTTGTCTTACTAGTATAATATCAAAAGTTCTGTTCCAAAAAACATAATCTGTGTATACAGATTTATCTATCAACACTTGCCAGACTAAAATCAGTGCGTTTCCTTTTTTGCATAATGAGTGGCTGTTATTATTTGTGCATACGTGGTCACGAAATGTATGTTACCTCCTTTCACCATCAGGTGTTTGCAGTTCAAGAGGAAGCTATTAGAGAGCATCTATTTGTCATAAGAGTGGAGAAGATCATTGGTCTGATGCCACTGCAGTCCACAGTGTGGGGTGAGGCTGACTGTTATATCCAGTATGCATTCCCCTCTCAGGAAGGCAAACCTGCAAAGATCGATCAAAACCTCATAGAGAGCAGTAAGAACATTTAAATGTATTTTTTGATCTGGCATTTAAAAAATTTCTCACTTTTCCTCTGTATAACCCTGTTATAACCCTCATCTGTCCAACAGGTGTGAATTTAAAGACATTTCGTACAACCACCACACTCTGTGTTCCTGACCCAGTGTTTGGCCACAGTGAAACTCATGTGCTTTTTGCTCCTGAAGGAGTACCTGTCCAGAGGTTGTTTCTCAGCTCTCTTTCAAGCCAGGGTCTCAGCAGTGGAGGGGGTGTGCATTTTGAAGTGTGGTGCAGGTATGTGGTTATTACAGTATACGCCAAATGGAAAAAATACAACTTGACATTGCATTGACCTGACATTTACCCCATATTTTTCCTGCCTTTGGCCTAAATGCTATGTGCTTTTGTATTAAATGGCTACACTGGATTGTATTATATTGAACGTACTTTGTAATATATTTCCATAAGTGTAGGAGCAGAAATATCACATATATTGCAATGCAATCCATTAATACAGCAACATAAACTGCAGCCTCAACTAGCATAGAGCTGAAGCAGCTGTTCTAATACAATATATCAGTTGATTTAATTATTATATTAAAGATTATTCCCTGCTAATAGCAGGGCATGCATAGACATAATTGAGTCAGTGAGTGAGTGAGTGGGTCTGCAAAATTTCCATCCGTAACTCCGTAAAAACTACTGCATATTCAGCTTTGAAATTTCAAATTCTGGCAATGCAGTTGAGGACCAGTGAGCTTCCTCTTTTGGGTCATGATGCCATCTTTTAAACATTATAATTTGCTGGTATTCATTTATAAAATATTAGTTCAGATAGCAAAATTGGCACAGTGGGACATGTCTGGGTTTGTTCAGGCAGGCACATGTAAAGTCAGCCTTTTTTTTGCATGTGATTTATGAAGCCGTATTGCTAATAGCACAGTCCTAGTGGCCACTAAGGCCACTTGTTGCTTGTTCTTGAGCTGAACTTTTATAATTAATGTGTCCTCAGATATTACTATCCAAATGTCCGTGATCAGCTTGTTGCTAAAGGATTGCTTCCGCTGTCCAAGCTGTGTGCCTTGGTTACCATGCAGAGAGAGCAGCATAGCGAGGCTCAAATGTTCTCCCTGCCCCTTGTTCCCAGAATGGAAAATGCCACAAGCCATCATCCACAGCCCTCAGGTACACACATGCACAAACATAGAAGTCGACATAATATGAACGCATGCATAGTATTTTCATTGAGTATTCTGTGTCATTTATAGGCATACTAGATGTGTCTATTAACTACAAGCACAGGGCTGTAAGGCCTGATGGACAGATTGGCAGGGGAGCTGCTTCACGTGTTGTGACACTTGTGGTTCAAGTACACAGAGCATCTGGTCTTCAAGCAGCAGCAAGGTGCCTCACTCCAACTTTCCCTTGTAATAATTTATATGTTTTGAGTTTTGGGGGAATAGGCAAAATCAGATGTTCAGCGTAGAATTCAAAGATGCAAAAAAAAAATATGTAACTATTGGTTGGTATTATAGCCTTATTCAGATGGGATTAGATTTATATGGGGAGGTGGGGTAAAGTCATTATTACCAGAGTTCCTCAGGGATTTTTGTCCAGTCCAAATGCGCCGTTTCAGTCATTTTTACTGACTGGGCCTTTTATTTTCTGGAAAATGATCCGTAGAAATTACCTCAGGTTATAGTGATCCCGTGCGATTTGAGATGTTATTAATGTCTTCTGGAAAAGGAGTTTTCCACCACTTGTCTCAAGTAAAAAGTAAGTTCTTTCGGCTTCTCCCTTTTTTGCTCAGGGTAGCCACAGCAGATCCGACATGGATCTGCATATTGCCCTTTATCCCATCGCCATTTATCGCCATCGCCATTTATCTCAAATATGGAGGCGTTTAAAGAGGCATTTGGAAGACAATCACCACGCCAACAACATTCACACTTGAGTAGAATTTCTGTATCAATCTGTTCATACATCACGGCAACGAAGTCCTGTTCATGTCAGCGCCTCACTTTTGTGCGTTCCCTCACTATGCGTCTTTGGGCCACCTGCTCTGCTTTGGCACAGAGCGCACTGTGAACAGGCTGTGCACCTCTGCATGCAGTTTAAAAACGTAAAGCCACACATTAAATACAAAGTGGCGCAAATGGCAAAAAAAAAAAAAGTCAAGCCGACAGATAACTGGACAGAAGCTAGACATAGAAAGTGACCGTAGAGATGAATACATTCTATTCAGCCTCATAATTTTATTTTCTTCCTCTTTTTGAGGGGTGATGGCGGTGCATCAGGCCTGTTTATTGAGTGGCCACTCCCATCTCTGTCATTTATACTGAACTTTCTTAACCCATATGAATCGGCCATAAATATGAGACATCCTGTGGTAATATTACATTATTCCACCTCTCCGTACAAAAGGAATCCTCTCCAAATAGGCCTATATATATCATGTTTGTGTGTATGTGTCTCTGAATCTGTCACTGTAGATATGTGTGTGATTTTTAAGAATTACTTAAAAGGGTATTTAGTAATGTTGACGGTTATTTCAATGACATCTAGGGGTAAGGTTTCATACTGCAGCGTATCCAATAGCCTGTAATTACGTTCCCAAAAAGGACACCAGCTGGGAGGATCACCTATGTTTACATAGGTTGTACATATGCTCGCTCTTGTGCTCCCGATTGCATGTCCCTGTATCGTGGAGCCAACAAAGTTTGTACAGATAACAAAATGGATTTGGCTAACACCAACAAACTAGCAACTCCAAGCAGAACACAGACTCCAACAAAAACTAAGAAACAAGAAAGGCTTTACCTGCAAAAGCCCATCAGGACAAACGGGAATCAGATCGACGTCGGGGGGGAAACATGGATCAACACCGGCACAGGTTTTGATAAATGGAGGGACCTCTGTGTTTTGTTTTTTTTTTTTTTTTTTTTTTTTGGCAGAGGGTGGGGGGGGGTCAACACTGACCCTGAATTGGTTTTTATCCTGTTGGACAGGTAAGCTTCTAGAAACAATAGTGTGAATTTGTGTTTTCTTCGGCTCAAGTTCAGTAACGTTAGTTTGCCTTTAGTTTGAGTGGATAACTTGAGCTAATTCATCAAAAGTCACAGGCAAGTAGGTGAATTGGTTTGATTTCCATTCATAAATTATTTTACCAGCTACTGTGTACGCACAACCACACAAGCGCATGCTTTGAAATAGAGGAGCGGTACGCATGCAGCATTATCGCTAACTGTGCAGGAGCACAGATCTCAGACGTCACATCACTACTATTCAAGTAGTAATAATAATAATATTAGTCGTAACAGTCATGTCAGTCTTCATTCAAGAACATTTGGGTTAAAAGGGCGGTCTGGTTTCTTACCTTATTGATTAACATGAATCGTCAGCGAGCAAAGCCGCAAAATACTTCCTCCTCATCTGCTGCCTCCACATGAAGCACAATATATTGATAAATCCCTTATTGCATAATTTGTCATGCTAGGCAAAAGAGAGGCCATCTAGGCCGCAAAACGACTCAAAATAAGCCACAAAGTCAATAATGTAGCGTTTCAAACTCCATTGTGGTGTGTGGAACCGTTTTGTCAGGTCTGCAGTTTTCTGCGGAATTAGCCTAGTTTTGAAGTATTGCAAATTATACTGCTGCCTGTGAGCACTTTCAACTCTTTCCTTTCTTTGAGTACCTTCAACATTACTAAATGCCCCTTTAAATATTTTTAACAGTGCTCCATGACTGCGTCTCTCTTTTTCAGGAAGTTATCAGAGCGGGATGAAAGGTTTCAGTACTATGCTGTTGCAGGAGTTAACACATACGTCACAGTCCAGTTCTCTTTCTTGCCTGAACGGGAAAGGAGGTGCACCCGCATAGTTGCCAAAACCTTCTGCCCAGAGTTTGATCACCACATGGAGTTGTCCTGTGATTTGCTGGTTCAGAGGAACAACAGAGAAACATGCAGTCTAGCTGAGCAGCTGGATGAAGGTTTTGCTATTTTTACTGTCTGGAACAGAGAAAGTCCAAAAGGTTTAGGTGAGCCTCCTACCTAGATACTGTGTTGTTGCCTATTTATGAATAAAACCATGTGTAATGAATTGTATTTGAATGTACAGTATACACCCAAATGTGTCTGACATTTCTTTGAACGGTACACCTAAATGATGAATGCTTCTGGTGTTTGGCATTGAGGTTAATTCTTCAGTTTTTCTTGAAGACAAATCATGTTGAAATGATTTGACAAGGAAAGACCTGACCACAGTATCTGTCTGCCAACGATTAATTTGTTTTGTACCACTTGTTACAGCAGTGCACACTCCTAAGCCAAAGGACATGATGTTGGGCTTTGTGAAAATATCATTAGCTGAACTCATTCATAAGACAACAGGTATGTTCCATCCTGGACAACTGCATTATACTGTATTGTGGTCATTGCACTCACAGTCTTTGTTTCCATATATGAAGGTATTTCTGGCTGGTTTGGAGTTTACCTCCCTCGGGAACCAAGTACTTCTAATGACTTAGTTGGAGGCCTTGAGATCTCTGTCAACTTTCTCCATCATTCAGACAGGGAACGGGTCATTCAAGCTGCTAGAGGCTTGGGCTGGGAAATCGCCCATAGGGACTCTGACAGGCAGGATGATGAAGAGGTGTGGGAAGACGGCATTAAGACAATGTGTCTGACTTTTTCAATGCCTCGAGCATGGATCCCTCTCCACTGCTTGCTTCTGCCAGGCCACAGTGAGCTTATGCGTTCCACCTACTGCTACTTCAGGTACAAGTTCTACGACCAAGATGCATTTTGCTCCCAGATGAAACACCCGTCTGTTGAGGAAAGCGAGGAGGAAAGCCTTGCCACCGTAGCGTTCCGGGGAAGTCGCACCTTTTTGCTGAGGGGCACCCAGCCCTTGATGTGGTATCTTCGAGAGGAGAGATTGGAGGTTCAGGTGTGGGTTGCTTTTAAGAAGGACAAAACCCAAAAACCCCACGATACAGACCGGCTGGTGGGTTCAGCATTTGTCAGTTTGTCCTCTCTTGCCAAGATGACCAAGCAATCCTTGAATCTCAGTGGTATGGAATGAATGATTATCTTCTAATTTATTTATGATTGCTGTCGTACAATATTGCTGTTTTCTGATGATAATAAGAGCTGTGTGCTCATACAGGAGTGTACCCACTGTTCAGACGCACTGCATCAGATCTACATGGGGCTGCCCTCAGGGTGCACATCAACTTGACCACAGATTGCGTCCCTGCCGAGGCTTCTGGGGAAGATGACAACCAGGTGGACACTAATAGTGATGGGGAGGTCTTATCAGAAGAGATGGAAGCAGCCGATCAAGTCCCCTCACCTCCCACATTCAAACAATCACATACACAAACCAGACAGCAGGATAAGGCTTCAAAAACTACTGAAGACATTACATCTGTGCAGCATGCAGCAATGAGTATGGATGAGTCCTTCCCTGTGACTGTTGTAGTGGACAGGGCTATGCATCTGAGTCTGAAAGGTGAGATCTGGTGTGGAATTCAGTTTTCTTTTTCTGTTTCATATAGTAAAAATGATAAGTGTGCCATCTTTCTCTGGCAGGCTGTCCTCTAGCTGAGCGCAGTGAAGGAATGCCCTACTGCTGTGTTTCATATGTCACTGCTGGCGGTGCTGAACCAGTGTCCACCTCCGTCATAAACAGTGACTGCCCTGTGTGGGACCATCAGCAGGAGTGCAGGTCATATCACAGACATGTTTTATAAAATCCACTTGAAAAACTAGTATTAGTCTGACATGTTGTTTTTCAATTACAGGCTGTCAAAGCAGCTGTTGGTTGATCCACAACAATCTCTCGTGTTCAAAGTTTGGCACAAAGGAGGTAAAAAAATGAGACACACACAGTTGTTGCATTTGTCTATTTGATATATTAATTTTCCTGCATTGTGTTGCTCTTTCAGAAATGGAGAGGGTAATTGGGTTTGCCTCTGTAGATCTGTCCCCCTTGCTCTGTGGGTTTCAGTCTGTATGCGGCTGGTACAACATCACAGGCTTCAGTGGGCAATGTCATGGCCAGCTCAAGGTGTCCATCACCCCTATAGAGAGCGTCTATGACGTTCATGGACAGAGAAGTGCAGCTGAAGAAACTATCAAAACCTCATCTGTGAGACCTGTGCATTTATGCGATATGTTCAGTGTGTGCACTTTTCTAATTTTTAAAGATTATTAACAATGATTTTCATGAACAGGATTTATCCCCTCTCACCTACCGTACCACAGCAACATATAGCAGCTTCCCCTCCCACATCAGTCGGTATCTTGAGCAAAAGATCTCTTCCTCTGACCACACAGACCAGCTATTCACTGCTAGGTTTGTAAACTATGCCATTCACGCATTGTCATTTAGGCATTGATTAAAATGTATTGGCACATACTGAAGTAATCCCGCCCCGTCTACCTCTCATTTATGTTGTCATATCTTCAAATGTCACAGATCGCATGAAAGTGACCGTCACGATGAGCACATGGACAAAGTGCGTCTTTACCATCAGAGTCTGCAGGAACAAACAGCAGCTCGTTCTGAGTGCAGCAGCACTGCTGTTGGCAACAATCCTTCCAGCTCAGTCCTGTTTTCAGCACTCAGGTGTTCATTATCAGTATGATTTCATATCTTAACCTCTAGAACCCGAGAGCCCCCGCCGGCGGGGGCGGCAGTGTTTACAACAAAAAAAATCAGTTTAAAACCATGCTAATCATTTAGCAACCGATACATATTGCATATCCACCTAACGGTTAGAAACTCTACTTAAAGCCCAAATCAACCATTTGTACCTTCACAAAACACAATTCAAACAAAGACCAAAAAAGTAAACAAAGAGTAAACAAAGAGCAAGCACACGCTGACGCCGCACCTCCGCAAAACTGCCGATAACGTTTGCGCTAATTCATGCTACCGCTAAAAATAGCACATCACGTGAAAGCAGAGATTCTAACGATTAAAACGATACCAGTCTTGTCACTCTACGTTCAAAATTCACTGAACTAAGACCTCAAACACACCAAAAATAAACTGAGCTT
>OMMV01167155.1:0-10188 GCA_900302635.1 Chatrabus melanurus
TTAAACTTGTGTAACAATTGTGCAAAATATGATATCAACATGCCATTTGGCACAGAGCTGGTTCAATGTAATTATGTAGACTTAAATTGTAAACAGACCCAAGCTGACCCAGTGTTGTTCAGCTGTATGACGTCATAATCCAAGACGGCCACCAGCGGCCATTTACCCCCATCAGACCTTAGCCCCTTATATGTAAGTACATAATTTAGGCCTTATTCAGTGTCTCTACACAATATACATGGTGTAAAATGCAAAAAACTTAAATATCTTGGAAACGGGAGCCAATCAGCTGTTTTAATTGTCATATTTGAATTCAGCACACCAAAATCCATAATAAATAGCACATTTTATCTCTGAAGCAGACAACTTCTACAAAATTGTAGACCACTGTTATTTGTTACTGACACGAGTCTTCTGAGGAAGACCTTGTTTGTCTCATAACGGCTGCATCCCACATTGTGAGCATTACGAAGAGATGAGTCATGTTGCGTTCTGGAACATTCCTTCTATACTTTCATAATTGTTGCCTTCTTGCAATGCTTGCAATCTGCCCTCCTAAAAAGCCATCTTTGTGGATCAGGTTTTTGTCAATGTGTACGAGCGTACTTTAGGTAGTCTTTACTTTAAATTTAGCTGATAATTCACATGCAATTTAAGTGTGTAAATAACACTGCTGTTAAAAAGGCCTGTTGTGGTACGGGACGTGCAAGTACTAAGGGAGAGCTCACTTCCCGTGCAGACACGGGTTCCGTTTTTGTTGACACTTCGTGATTGAGATAAGGCAGAACTGCATACCATCATGATAATGTCGTTTATAGGACCAGGGTTGTCCTTCACTGTGATTAAGGAACATCTGCATACAACGCCTCACTAGATCCTCCCAGCCTGGGCGCATAGTGGTGTGAAGAGTGTTCTGCTGTTCAATTTCAATGAGTTTACCTACAATAGAAGACATAGTTCAGACTACACACACACAAAAAATATCCAAAACCTAGTACAGAATGTAAAAAAAGAAAAAAAAAAGAAACAACAACAATATAATAATGAAAATCCAATAGTTTCTACATATCTATACAACATTAAAACATCTGGAAATATTTCAGGCAACACTGTGGAAGCTTACCGGACAGTTCATGTCGAGTACTGAACCTCTCTGTCCTCTCTCCTGCAGTGACCCGCCGTGCCACACAGATCATACAAGACTGCAAATCTGAGTTTAAAAGAAATAACGCAACACTAAGTCATGAAGACAAAATACAGAAAACAGTGCAGCCACAGTACTGTAGCCTGACAAAAAGAGACTGATCAATAACTACACATTATGTCGCAGACCAAGTACAAATGCGTGTAAACACATGAAAAAAACAAGCCATGTATTTTAATTAAGTCCTTCACATCTGTTGACATGAAGGATTTAGGTTGTTGTCAGATGTTCAATTGTGTATTTTCCACATTTTTAAAAAAACCTGAAGTAGAAAGTGTCAGAATGCATAAGTATGGCTTCTACCATCGCCCTCTTCCATCATGGCCCTGGGTTGTGTGAGTGCAAAGCACTGCATGGTCTCGTAGCGCTGACCCCCAGGCCCCTCTTCTGACAATCCATGACTGTGACCGTGGACGAACTTCACCAGCATTCGACAGTTGAAGGTGTGGCTCTTCTGCCGGGGCACCTCTCCACCCCACGGTGCCCCATTTGGTGCTAGTAAGAGAAAATGACAGCAGGTAAAAACACGTTTGTGAAAGAAAATTCAAATGTATCACTGTGTATAATGTTACGGAAACAGTTGTGTGTGTTTTACATTGTGAACTTTAGTGTTTGCACAGATGCATTTACGACTCCATGTCTCACCATTTGACTTGGGTAGATTCTTGTGTAGCTCCTCCCTGTCCTCATCGTGGAGGATGTTGTACACACTGGTGTTGATCAGCTCCTCCTGCTTGTACTGCAGGTACTGGGTGACATTATCTGACACAAAAACAATGTTTCCTTCTCGGTTCACCACAAACAGAAAGCCATCCAGGGCCTAGGAACAAGAGACAGAAATGAAGACTCACTGAATAGAAAATGATTTTTTAAAACATATTATTCACCCATTAAAAATCATATACACCTTATAGATTACTATATGGCCTCTGTGAACATTTACAGTCAAGTATTGATCCATTATACAGAAAGGCAGTTAACTGGAATTTTTTCCCACCACTGATGTCCCTCAGCTGACCTGTAAGAGCAATGGTCCCAGATGGTCCTTGTCAATGACCCCTTGGCCAGTGGAGGACACATCCGCCTTCTGGACATCATCATCACTGCAAGAGTTCTTTCCTGAGGACAAAAATAAATAATAAATAAAAATACTACTAACAAAAGTAATCATTACAAATACAACAGATACGTTTTAGCTGCACCAAAAAGGGGTATGAGTTCACCAATGCCTCTTTGCCTGTTTTTTTGTTTTGTTTTTGTGCAGGATGACTCAAAAACAAACAAACAAAAAAACTTTGTAAAACTCAGCTCAGATTGTTGATGTGAAAATGTTGAGTGAGACCTGGAATATAGTCTCAACATTTTGGGGAAGGTATCCAAAAAGGGGTAGTTCCTATAAAAATAATCTACTTTTAAATCATGTGAAGAGGTGTGTTCAATTAACTAGTTTTTCACAAAACATGGTTAAAAACAGAGTTATCCAATAAATTTGAGGTGGATGTGAATAAAAGGATGAACCAGGATATTTCAAAATATATTTTTGATTACATAATATTGACAAATATCAAATCTTACTCGCTACTCGTTGAAGGATATACTATCAGACAGATTTGGTATTTGCTTGGTGGCATTCTGCTAATAAACAGGTAACAACAACAACAGTCAGTGCAACAGCAAGCTTACTGCCACAGAAAAATACATGTTATTTTAGTGCTCGTCATACTGTTTGTCACAACTTAATGTTCTTCCAATTTTCCACTACAATACAGTGACAAAGTACTGTACCTCTGATGGCCACCAGGTGGAAGCAGAGGTCATGAATGCATTGTTTGCATGCCTTTCTATTTTTAAAATCACCATTTGTCTCAGGCTTTGTTAAATACCACTCTATAACAGGGTCATCTACGGAGAGACACACCATAGGGGAAAAGGGGGAAAAAATATGGTACTGGATTTATTGCCAGTTCAATCTAAAAGAACTGTAAAAGCAGGCAAAGTCACTGACATAAAAAAGGACTGATAACTAAGAATTTAAGAGGAATGGTATAAATGGGTGGAGGTAAAGGTGTAAAATGAACAGCAACAGAAAAAAAGAAAGGCTCTCCATCATTCCCATCCTGTAACTATGGCAACCTGACTGCACAACGCCAGAGCCAAAAGTCAGCTGTGACCCTCTGGGTAGATTCCTCTATGATTGCTCCCCCTTTTCCATGCTCACTTAACCTCACAGATCACATCTTAACCAGCCAAAACAGGTGGAAGACATCCTGTCAGATCAGACAGATGATTGCAAAATATCAGAGGAGAAGGGGGGATGCACTTTAAGGTCTGAATTCTGAATCACCGCTGTTTATTTCACAGAGAGAAGTGGGGTTTGGCACAAAGAACACATTTACACCGTCACAGACAGTTTTGAGCCATGATCATCCTGGGTAGTTCTCAGTTACTGGTGTTCATTTACATTCAGTGATACAAACCGCCAAACGGAGCTGTCTAACGCAGCCTGACCATGAACCACACACAACACTCCATCACGTATCATTGTATCCTATGGCAGCATACATGTCAACATTTAGTCTTTATTTGCTGTTTATAACAAAACTTCAACTGCTAAAGAAATACAAGTTAGTGTGTTTTTGTGTGCGAGACTGACCGGGAATAGATGAATGTAATTTGCACGGAAACGCTACCTTGCTCTTTGATTTGTCTGATCTGCCTGACAGTCTCCTTGAGGATGGCACATTTGTCAGGCTTGACGTTGAAGCTGTCGATGCTGGAGAGGTTGGCAGAAATGAGCTCCGCTAGCTCCTCAATGTACTTGCTCTCCTGCTCCCTCCGACGCTTGTCACACCTGCCGGGACACCGAAGGGATTAGACATGTTGCCATGACAACCACACCTCCCCGTGTCCTGTCCATGCGCAGGCCGCACAGCTGGGATTCGGATGCTGCAGACTGTTGCTAACAGATGCACGTCTGAACTGAGGGTAGGGACTCGCGGACAGGAGGATGAGAGCGACCTCGGCAACTGATCGACACATGCACTCACCCTAAGCCTGGTGTGTCACAGGTAGACAGTTTGCGTTTGCGGTTGGAGCACAGAAGCTCCAAAGAGTTGTCTCCTACACCACTCATCTTCAGCGCATATCAGCACCTGAAATCAAAAACCAACACGTCACATATACAAACACGCATAAATACAAGCAGCACAACATGATCAGTGTGCGTTTATATGCTTATACATGTGTGGTACAAACAAATCAAAGCATGAGTGCGGATTGACGATACCCTGGGCTGTTTTTAATCACTCAGAAATTAGATCAAATTCAACGACAAATCAACATCAAATTATAGGGGAAAAAACAGCTACAACTGAGTCGCCAATCTACAGACGGTATAAATGAAGTGACTTTCAGCAAAATAGTGGATTGTAGAATTGTACAGGTTTATGAGAGGATGCTATCCAGTCAGTAAAGCAGCCTTGGTTCCTGCTTAGTGCTTGATGGGAATGAAATCTCATCTGTTCCACTGCAAAGAGCGACTGATGATGATGTAGTGATTTGGAGCCTCGGGGGAAATGGGTCATCCTGCGTTCAGCCAGCCTGCCTGTTAGAGTTGCTATAGCTTGACGAAGTATACCTCGCCGTTAGCAGCAGCACACGTACACAGCGTGCTTATAAAGTGTTTGCGGCTCACTTACATGCTCCAACATGCAGCGGTTCAGTCACTCTGTGACAGGAGAGTGCTAACTACCAGCAAAGCGCATACTCACCAGCGTGCTGCTTTGGCTGGTTGTCTGCACAGGCAACAAATACATACTGCTCAAGACGCGTGGAGCCCAGAAACAATTCATCTGACTTTGTGTATTACAGGGAGGAGTAAGACTTATCCCTCTTCTGTGTTCTTCAAACTAGACTACATCCGTTCTTTCTTCCAATAGGTTTTCACTGCCATTTCTCTCTATATCATCCTCCAACAGCCCCTCCCTTCTCAGCCTTCCTCCCAGAGTGCAGTAGGACCCTGCCCTTGTTTTCATGCTCTGGCACTGCCCTGTGACTGACCCCCTCAGAGTTCACGTTAGAGGAAACCACTGTAGCCAGCCTTTAAGGTCATCACTCTTCCTATTCCCACCCAGAAACACAATGATGTAGCGTGTAGCTGCACAACCAGATTAGGAGTGCATCGATTCAATCCACCAACAGTGTGGTTTACCAATGATAACATATCATACAGTCGCACATTTGCTCATTATTCTGTTGGGTTCCATTTATTCCTTCTACACAAATGACAGAAATTCCACAAATATACTGAAGATTTACTCATCAAAAGTACTGGTACAGAGACAGAAACTGAGGTGGAAAGAAAATACCAACAAGGACTGATTAGATCATTTGTGTACAATAAGTGACAACAGATTATAACAGAGCCACAATGTTTGGGTTCAATGCAGCTGATTTCAAACTGAGTGAAATTCAAATGGTTTGAAATTATTCCTTCCCCCACCACTAAAGTTCTACTGCTACAAGTGTGCATGCACAGTATGTACAGCCATAGCCCGACGAGCACTCTGAAACAGAGAATGAGCTCATTCCAGAGTGGAAAAGCACACAGCGGATGGGAGCCATTACGCAACTCAAGCTCCGCTACTGCAGGATAGGACATGCCGAGCAGTCACCCACCAGCACTACTATTACTATGAGAAGAGCACCAAGTCTCAGACACGCACTCGGTGCCATAAATCTGTATCACATGCGTCTTGTCCGTCTTCCTTTCACAACCCCTCTCTATATCAGTCTGTCCTGCTCAGACTACATCGCTCCCTTCTCCCTTTCTTCCTTCCTGGTTTGTGTCCTAAGGCTCACCTCTGCAGCGGGGGAAAGATGACATCAGCCCTCAGTCAGCCTCACATCCTGAAATGGACAAACAGCAGAGCTAGAGGCTGCTACGAGAGCAGCGAATGCACAGCAGTGTCGTATGGATTCTACTATGGGTGAGCAACGCTCAAGACTAAAGTAAGCATAAACAGGTTCTAACACGAAAATTTCCTTCAAGAAGACTTACGTCTTTGTGCAACATAAATGTGTTCTCACAAAAGTTAAGCACAAATAAAAATTTACATTCTTAATGGTGTCATTAGCACACTCAAGACACATCCTGCACTATCTGAAAGTCTGCAAAACGCACACAATTTCTAAATGAAAGCCCATGAAACCACAGATAAAGCCAGGCAGACCTGACAGTGACTCACTGACCCTGAACCAGTCTGCTCTTTATGGATGACATCAGGAAATATAAGAATAAAAAAATAAAATGATCTGTAATGGATTATGTGCGTGGGGTGTGTAGGAGTGTGACGGTGTGTGTTTTTCCACATAACCTTCCCACTAACCTTGGCTAGTACAAGCCCCAGTCAAGCTCCATTCAGGATCCAGTGCAGCTTCAATGTCTCTACATATCCTGGAAAGAGAGAAAGAATAAAAAGTCAAACCTTCCTGTGCTTTGTATTAAAACAGCATTGCTTTTCTTGTTTCCCAATATATACAGTAAAAGTTGTCATATTACGTGATGGGGATGAGATTTCTTAAATTGCACAGGAAGCCACAGTAGATAGCATCCTGTTTGTGTCCTCCCTCAGCCTGTTCCACTGCGTCATCACTTCCCTTTCCTGAAAATGTGGCCGCTCATCCACCATATTTACATATTCTGTTTATCAAGTGGGTTCTCTCGCCCACCTGATGATGGGTGACGGCCACCAGAATCTTTCTGAAGCTTTTATGTCAGCGTAGAAAACAAGACAGTGACTAGCACCGGTCCTCCAGAGCAGGTGAGCCTGTAGTCACTTAAGGGCAGAGAATTCCTGCTAGCTTAGCACAAGCTACCATTTAACTAGCATTTCAAAACGCAGACTGGTCAAACACCGCTCTTAACTGTGCACACAATTCATGCGTTTCTTTAAGTTGTTCAATTTCTAATGGCCTAATGAACACACCCTCTTTAAACACTCTCTTCTCATTTATCATATTAAATTATTTCCACTACTTTTAGGAACGTCGTTGTAGAAGTGGTTAGTTGGTACCGATTTTCACAAAGTTTCTGTTGCCTTCATAATTTCAGTAAAGAAGGCCCTCTGGAGCATGACAAGAATTTCCTCCTCATCATAAACAAACTTACATCAAATTGAGAGAAATCAAACATTTGTTTTGATCTTTGGTTCCTCATCTGTGTCCATGTTTGCCGTTTCAGAGGATCATTTATAGTAATACATGCAGTTACAACAATTTATCAAATTGGTAAAGTGTTTTGCAGTCACATTTTTATATCAACAGCCCTACCATATCGTTTAAGACAAAATACTCCACAGGCTAAAGGGCAAATTAATATTTCATTCCACTTTCTTTTTTTAATACAAATGAAGTCACAAATATACAATATAATTCAAACTATGTGGGTTCTACAGGGGTAGACTTTAAGGGATTTTAACCATTGGCCCACGGGACCATTAACATTTCAAATTTACTGAGCCTTCTCAGATTTACAGGCCCATTCCAATCGTCATCGGCCACCCTTCCAAAGTTAGGTGGAATCGTTTTGGCACCTTCTACTCTATTAACACTAGGGGTGTAACAGTACTCGTTTTTGCACCAATAAATTTTGATGTGGGCCTTTCGGTTTGGCACACACGTGTACCGAAGGAATACAGCCACTGCACGTGCAGAACATTTTTCTGTGTGCGGAACTCACGTTGTAATGCCACGTTTCTCCTGAGCAACTTTAGCAAAGTACCAGATATTGTTAATTCAGCCCATGTTCATGACGCAGCAAACGCTGACAAGAGTCGACACTATTAAGATGTGCTGTTTGGGAACACCACGGTTCCTTATTTAATAACAGAGTTGGGACCAGTAGCCGTAATGGTCAACCACGACTACTTAGTAGAGCCCGACCGATACGCATTTTTTGGGGGCCGATACAGATATCAGGGAATAAAACATTTACAATACAGCTATATCTTCCGATATATCAAAGTGTTTATTTCTTACTATTACCAAAAAAAAAAGAGAGCCAAACATATTAGATTTATACAGAAATGCAGCTGTTTGGGATCATATTCTGCCATCTTGGATTATTTTGTTCAAGCAACGAACCAATGAAAGTCACGTTGCCTTCAATCAGATTGGCATAAAATAGAATTCTCGACTATTTTGGCTCTGCCTAGCCAGTGGCATAGCGACGACTGAAAATGAATGGCAGCTGGTCACTTTTCCTCTGTCTCTTGTGGCTAATGTGACCAAGGGGGTCTCACCCATGCTTGACAACATTGTAAACTATGCCAGAGCGCCCTCTGCGAGACAAACTATGTAATGACGCTATTGCCAACAGCCAAAGTGTTTTTTTGCATTGTTTATTAGATAAAATAAAAGTTTTGATATTGGCAAAAATAACGCAGATACCGATAGGTTTGTGAAAGGCTCATATAGGCCGATATTATGGGCCAACCGATATATCGGTCGGGCTCTACTAGGTAGTACCTGATTAGTCGACTAATTTTCTTGTAGTCAACTAGTATGGTAATTTAGATTGGAGAGATTGAAGAGATTGTTTCACCAAGGACAGAGATCAAGCAGGATTGTGTTGGTTGTATATCAAACGTCACCAGAATGTGAACGACAGCAGTACTAGAAAAAGATTCGGTGCAGTGTAAACCCAGCTCCCCACGGCATCTAAGCAGCCTCTTGCTAACAATTCAGACCAGGCCAAAACCATAACAAATGCCATAGGCGTTTTTATAGCAGTGGATAAACGACCATACTCTGTTGTTGAGAACACGGGTTTTAAGCACATTAAGTATGTGCTTAAAGCCCTGCTACAAAGTTCCCCTTCTCTCTCTCATTAAATTTAAAAAAAAGCTATTTGTTTTGTTTCTTGTTTTCATTGTACTGAAAATATACGGAACTATGACCTCAAAACCACGGTACATACCGAACTGTAATTTTTGTGTACCACTACACCCCAAATGAATACACACCTGTTCATGCAACCAAAGAAAATTGTGGCAAAAATCGAAAATCTTTCATATGCAACTGTGCATCTTCACTTTGGAAACAAATGAAAAGTGTGTACTTTGTTGACAGAAAATAGAGCACTTGCACTAAACTTGCACTGTGGCTGCAAGGTCCAAGCAAAAAAAAAAAAAAAAAAAAAAAAGGTCAGTGTCAATGTCTTCTTCTCTTTCCACTTAAACCAAATAAATTTATTCTTTGTACTTCATTTAAAAATTATAATCAAGGTCAAAATATGTAACTTTTTAAAGCTGAAATGTCAACTGCTGATATTGTCTAAACATAAGCAAAAAATGACTGATTCAAAAAGAAACGGAGACATGTGGGCTGGTGTTTGACTAGAGCTGTAGCGATGCGTCGATGACGTCGATGCGTCGACGTCATATTTTTACGTCGACGCTTCGCCACAGCTCGCCACACACACGTGGGAGACCAAAACATTGCAGAATGGAGGACGAAACACCAACCTCAGGGATCGATATTAAGGCTTGTCCGATTGTCCGGGACAAGTGGAAAACGTAATCGGACAGCTCAGATGACCTAAATCGTTGTCCGATGGGACAGGCAGCAGAGAGCGGAAAGAGAAAAAAAACGTGCGCGCGCGCACACAGCGAGGAACGCCACACACTAAATCTTCATTATCTTAAAGGGACAGTGTGTAGGAATTTCTCCTGCCTAGCGGATAAATTGTATTTTGCATTCAAATTAATAATGCTCCCTAGCGCCTCGCTATTCCAAATGCGTATTGCAGCTACGGTAGCCGTAACGTACCAAGAAGCTAATTAATAACACAACCAAGTAATGAGAAAAGCTTGTATTTAGACAATTACATTGATTTACCTGTCGAGAAAAAAACCGGCAACTTCGGCGTTCCTTTGGAAGTCCTCCATTAGCTCTTTCCACCTGGGAAAAGCTACTCCGATATT
>OMMV01167337.1:0-12044 GCA_900302635.1 Chatrabus melanurus
AAAAAAAAAAAAAAAAAAAAGGGGCTTGACATGCTATATGTGCGCAAAAGATATAACCTGTTCCAATAGTTTGATTTGGTTTGATTAATTTGTGTGGACAAGTTAAGTAGATAAATAATTTTCTCAGCGCATACAGCAATGACATTCATTTCTCTCCATGCACACATCTCTCTGAGCAAACAAAATCTATTCTGTGCTCAGTAAATCTATTTTTTGTGGCATTATCCAGATAAACACACAATAATGTCTCTTACTCAGGTGTCATTCTCAATTTAGCACGCAGTGTGCATGAGCAACTCGGCACAGCGCACAAACTAATCAAACCAAAATTCTGAAAACATGACAGTACTAGTTTTTTTACTGTGTCCGTAGTATCGTCTGTACAAACTCAAGTCAAGTATGGGAGCATGTGCTGGTGTCGCACTTTGCCACATCCATGACACCACAGAATCGCCTGAGGGGATGTGGGGACTGGTGTCCATCCCCACATCTCTAAAATAACCATCCATCTGCCACAGCCAGGTGAAGCGTGGGTGTCTCCTTGGCCTTCTCCAGCCACTGGGGTCCTCAACACTCAGGCACCTATGCGCTACATCATGCATATAGAGAAACGCGCCACATGGCCATGTCTAAGCTGACGCTCCCTCACTATGCAAGTGAGACTCTTCATCTTAGTCTCCTTGCTTGTAGTAGCATCTTGACCGTTCTGTGTCCTGTAATCAAACTATAATGTTTGCGCTTTAAATAAATATATCCAATCTGCTGTTGCACATCAAACATGAACAAACCTTGCAGCACGGCATCTGTACAATGTGTGAAGTGTGCATTAGCTGAGCCTGACCGTGTCATGAAACAGCACTTCGTAGCACCTCGCTAGGACATACAGCAGAGTCAGGGACAGCTAGCCTGATGCAACCTTATCGTTGGTAATAAAACTGAAAGCTGGCCAAAGAAAAAAAAATTAAAATGCTGTGTTAGATATCACGGAATTAAACTGTGTCTTGTTTAAGTGTTGTTTGGTGTCGAAACGGTGATTCCCAGCCTTCGCTAGAAGATTCATTACTACAAGTGTCATACCACAATCTTCTTCTTCTAGCTGCTCTGTTAGGTGTTGCCACAGCAGCTCAACGTCATCCTGACATCTACTGGTCAAATAATTTGTAGCACAATACCATAATATTAAAACTCTTTTTTTCATTTGACTTTTCCAGCAAGTAATAATATAGTCATTATTGACTAGATATAGAGAACAACTCCAGATCAACTGACACGTAGTTTAATTAACTGCTGTACATTTTTCTTTATACATTGTGTGTTGGTAGCGTGGTGGCCAGGCGGTTAAGTGCGATTACTTTCAAAGCAGAAGGTTCCCGGTTCAAGGTCACCCCTGCCTGTTCTCCATGTAATGTGGAATTGCGTCAGGAAGGGCATCCGGCTTAAAACTTGTGCCAAATCAACATGCAGATCCATGCCGGATATGCTGTGGTGACCCCGAGTTGAAATTGGGAGAAGCTGAAAGGACTTATTATTGTGTGTCTGAATCAAACAATTTTATTGTATGCATTTAGTAAATACTATTTATGAATGTTTAATTAAAGCTTAGGGGCCGGTTTTTCTTAGAGTCAGGCAGAGGGTGATATGATGGTTCCTTTAGATAATTGTATATATATATATCTCTTCTTTGATATAGTTTATCATCTATTTTATTCTATGTTGCACGATGGTACCGAAAAAAATTCCTAGTTGTGAAACCCTTCACTGACAATGGCAATAAAAACTATTCTGATTCTGATTGGATTTGCCTGAAATTTTTGTTGGTGAAAGATACATAGATCAAAAGGAAAAATCCAAGTTTTCAGGTCATGGGACCCTTCAGGGTTTTTTTTCTTTTTTCTTTTTCTAGGGGTACTAGAAGGGTCAGTGATTCTGGGATGGGAAATGAGCGTCAACCAAAATTCAGTTTTAACATGCAAAAATATCAATGCACCGACGACAGCCCACATTCATTTATACACTGGTCAATCTACTATATAAGGGCTTCACAATATTTGACAATTTTTGTGTCTGCTGTATGTCCTACAGCGTGAGCTAGTCCGAACAGAGCCTGCGCGATCTCAAGATCAAACACGTGATTTCGGAATTCCACGCGTACTTATGACATCTGTCGTGCTGGTCACTAATAGTTACAAAACATGTCATGGTGTTTGTCTAAAAAAACATTTAATGAACAAACCTGCTCTGTATACGCGAACTTCAGGCTTGAAAACAGCATCCAACACTAAGTCGTTTATTTTCTTCTTTTAAACGACAATTTTCTTCTTCGTACCGTTATCGTTCTGTCAAACAATCCTAATATTTCATCAGCAACAGTTAGCCGTTGTTTTAACAACGTTCTCAGCAGCTGGACTTTAACATTTGTATGTAAAGCCGTTGCGCTGCACTAAAAAGGACTAAACTTGCAGCTACAAAGCTAAGTTAGGCACACTTAAGTAGCTTCGTAAGCTAACAGGAAATGAGCCTTCTTCAGTGTTTTGTTTCGTGTGATGACATTCAGCGTTAAGGTGTAATACTGACACCTAAAGGGCTGGAGTGTGGCTAGGAGACTAAATGCTCCGTCTTTAAAAATTTACTTTCATACATATTTAACTTTAATTATAGTTTACCTCCTCTTTTCTCTTTGGTTAATCCAAAGAAAAATAATTATCTTTTTAGTTTTGATTGTCCATTAAGGACAATCAAAACTAAAAAGATAGACACAAAACTAAAAAGATACAGGCAGGGATGCATATCAGGGCTCATCATCACTCATCAAACTACAACAAATCTGAATTGAAAAGGACAATTAAAATTGACAAAAGTATAAACTAATGGAAAAATACAAACGTTAAATACCTCTGGGTCTGTACCATATTTTTCCTGTTTTTCTTCCACCCCAGGTTCCACATGTTAGCAGTGTACCTGTGCAGTGGCGATGGAGGTGTGGCAGGCTGTCACCAGGTGGGATAGGGAGGAGAAGCCATGTACTGCTGCACAGAACACTGAGGTGAATACCAGTCTCTTCCATCGCTGAGTTAATCAAACTGGAATTTTTATCGGCCTATATATAAAAAAAAAAGTTCTGTAGCACAGTTGTGTAAATTTAAAATCAACCACCTCTTATTGTTTGTCAAGCTTTCACTTTTAATAAAACCCTCGCACATATTATACTTGGTACAAATGTAAAGAATAATATTTGTTGTTTATTTGAAAAATCTTTATTTTCTATGATTTGGCCAGATTTGAAGTGTGACGCTGCCTCTATTATGGGACATGTGCGCCATCTGTTGTTAATTTTTTGCTATTACAATAGAACTGACTTGCGATTTCAGATGCGTCTTTACATACTATTACACAGTCATTTAATGATCTGGCACAAACACATAATGATAAGCTTATTAACAAAACTCTTGATTTTGTTCTACAAGAGGTGGACACATTAATGACTGAGGTCAGGCAGGTTCAATGCACTTGTACTGACCATGAGAAGAGGAAAGAGCAGGGGCTGAATGATGAGCATCTCCAAACGGAGGTGGAATGCAGAGTCGCTGAATGAAAATGTTAAGTGTCATTCAGATCTGCCAGGCGGTAGCAGCAGAGGCCACGGAGGAAATTTCTCTGCATGTGGAAATGTTGTGCATTGGCTTGGACAGATGAGAGAAGCGATGAACGACTGTATCTCGGTTTTCCAACAGAACCACAAAGGGTCTGGTTTAGAAACAAGTCAGGAATAAAGAGCACCTGAGATTCACTGAGGACCTGATGACTGCTGAGAAGGTGGACCGACAGAAGCTGCGGCTGCTGCTGCAGACTGTCAGGAAGGGAAGTGAGCTTTGTTTGCTGGGACCCATGGCATCCACTGATGGGAAGGAGGTCCACGCTCAACAGTAACATTTTGGGTTTGACAGCTCGTTTGTTACCCCTGATGTTGAATTTTGTCTCTCTTCCTGAAATGACCCATTTTAGATCAGCATGTGTAATTTTTTCTTTTATTTATTATTATTTATTTATTTATTTTAAATCAGATGAAAAACTGTTTTTGATATCTCTATAAAAATGTGCTTTTTGCTTTTTCCCCCCATTAATGCACAAATTATGAGTTCAGTTTTGGGCAGGATTTCCATCCAATAAATATATGTAGCCCCAAATCAATTAAATTAAATGATATTGCAGTGATGTACTTCGTTTGACTTGGGTCTACAAATATATATTTGAAGGAATTCATGCCCCATATTGAATTTACTTCATCCGCTGAGTTATTGTTTTGACTGTGTTAAATGTGAAGCTTTATTTTTGTTCTTAAAGCAGCATAAACATGTGGGTTTTTTTTTCTTCATTTAAGACTCTCATTCTGACTGAAGATATTAAGTGGTGGAAAACACAATGCGCAAATGGCGTTTGTTTTTTTTACACCTTCTAAACATTCTGCACAGATTCCCATCCTGATGCACAACTTTAAAGGAGGCATTTTGCAGTTTGATGCTGATAATGATGGCCTTTTCTTTTTTGCTCCTTATTGTTCAGTGTTGTGATGCTGTGTTTGTTGTTGCAAACATTTATTGTATTAACAGTAGAACTGACTACAATAGATTACTGCAACCTTTAAAGCAACAAATTGTTTACTTGCTGAATACATTTTCCCGACCTAATTATTCTTCTTGGATGAGTATTGGATGAATCTGTCGCTAGATGGCCACTCAGATGACGCTGTACACCAAACAAATCTTTTAATAACTTTACACAGACATTCAATGTGATAGCTATTTGGAAAGAACATTTTCCTGGTGTTCAAAACTATACAGTGGATATACACACAGTTACTGGCTCTCTATGTAGAGAAACAGAGGCGTCAGAGTGAGTTTCAGATGTCGCTGCTACATTCAACACAAACACTCATACAGATCCATACCCTGCCGCCTGTTGCTGTGGCATGCTCTTGACAACATGTGGACAGAGATAAGCCTACATGACTTTTTTTTTGATAATGCATATTTGTTTCTTCTATAATTGCACTGTATTGTATGATTTCTGATTGACAAATAAACCTTTCTCAAATCATAAATATTTGTTAACATTTTTTTTAGGGCCTGACTGATATGGATTTTTTGGGGGCCGATATTGGGGAGTAAAAACAAATTATGATAAAGATATATCGGCTGATATATAAAAGTGTTTGTTTCTGACTAACTTTTACAAAATATAAGAGGAAAAAAATGCCAAACATAGTTTTATACAGAAATACAGCTGTCTGGGATTGTATTCCTCCATCTTGGCTTATTTTGTTCGAGCAACCAACCAATGTACATCAAGCTGCCATCACGTTACCTTCAATTGGACTGGCAGACTTCTCATCTATTTTGGCCCCGCCTATCCGGTGGCATAGCGACCACTTGTCTCTTGTCCCTGTAAAACGCCCACTCTGATTGAAAATGAATGGCAGCTGGTCGCTTTTCCTCTGTCTCTTGTAGCTCATGTGACCAATCCTCTTCAATCCTCGCGTAACGCACATTTGTATCGCATCATTCTGTAGCGTGTACAGCCGGTTTAACAAATCGGGATTTTTAAAAACATGAAAGGCACTAAATCATTCTGCAGACTTTGCTGTTTACCTTCATATCAAAGACAAGGAACACACTCGAGGACAACAAGTTGCACATTTTGGACAGAAATGATTGATGGTTTGACAGGAGTGCAAAAGAAGCCATCTAATTAGAAAAACCTTCCCTGATCCGGGGGAAGGGAGTCCCCCGGATCTTTCTGCAACTTCAAATTCTGTCCTGTCATTGATCTCCAAGATGATTAAGGATACTTCTGACATCTGTCAGGGAGAGCACATCCAACAATTCTCTGGAGACAACTATAAATGAACATCTCTCAAGAAAACCGCTTACCAACGATCCTGTAGATGGCTGTGTGTGAAAAGCCAGTAGGGCACTCTCTGAAATGCTCAAACCAGTTCATCTGCCACCAACAATCACGACACGTTTAAAGTAGGATTTGGATGACTAGTTGTAATAGTCAACTACGACTAGCTAGTCCCTGACGAGTCGACTAATTTTCTTCTAGTCAACCAGTTGGGTAATTCAGATAGCATGATTTGCCTACAATTAAGGGTAAATCATTAACAGAAATGATCTGTTTCAAATAACTTAAAAAATTAAGTTATTTGAAACAGAAGTTTAATGGCTTCAATGTTTGAACATACAGAAACAATTGCAGAGATTTCACCGAGGATCAAGCATAACCAACAAAAGCCAACCTCCAGCAGCAGCCAACACCCTCTTCACTTAAGGGCTTTGAATAAAGATCTTGCATCTTGTAGTACAGCAGTAGTTCACTGTTACCACCATGCTGTCAAGTTGTAGTGCTATAGTTTTTTAATTAAAGCCCATCTAGAGTTTCACTGCTTAGATTTGACCTTATTAATTTATTGCCAAGATTATTCTTCAACTAGTCGACAAGTTGACAACTAATATCTGACTAGTCGACGAATGATTTTCATTTGTCGTCTCAACTCTAGCTCAGTCATTTAAATCACCTTTCTTCACCATTCTGATGCTTGGTTTGAACCTCAGCAGATCCCCTTAACCATGTCTACATGACTAAATGCATTGAATTTCTGGGATGTGATTGGCTGATTAAATATTTGCCTTGAGCAGTTGAAATGGTGTATCGCATGAAGTGGTCAAAGAGTATGTTATTTTATGCTGATAATTTGAAAAATGAAAATTTGAACAATTGAGTGATGATTCCACAATGAGCCAAAGTCACACCTTATTAATGTATACCATCATATGTTATATGAATGGTCTAATTATATATCGAGGTAGTTGAGACAAACGGTTTCTCTTCTGCGTGAATTCTCATGTGTTTGTTCAGAGTGCTCTTTTGTCGGAATCTTTCACCACACTGAGAACAGGTAAATGGTTTCTCTCCTGTATGAATTCTTATGTGTTTTTTTAAACTGTACTTTCGTCCAAACAGTTTACCGCACTCAGAACAAACAAACGGTTTCTCTCCTGTATGAATTTTCATATGCGTGTTCAGACTCCCTTTTTCTCTAAAATTTTCACCACACTCAGAGCAGCAAAATGGTTTTTCTCCTGTATGAATTCTCATATGTGTGTTCAGATTGCTCTTTTGTCCAAATGTTTTGCCACATTCAGAACAGCTAAATGGTTTTTCCCCGGTATGACTTCTCTTGTGAGTGTTGAGATTGCCCTTTTCTCTAAATCTTTGCCCACACTCAGAGCAGACAAATGGTTTCTCTCCATTATGACTTCTCATGTGTTTGTTCAGATAGACCTTTTTGCTTAACCTTTTACCACACTCAGGACAGCTGAATCGTTTTTCACTTGTTAGAATTCTCTCGTGTTGCTTCCAATAGTTCATGTGACAAAATGTCTGTCCACATCCAGAGTCATTAAATTGTTTCTTGTTGATTTCACATCCATGACTAACAAAGGTGTCACTGTTTTTGTGACAGATTAAATCTGAATGAGGTTCCCTGGTCTGCTTCCATTCATAACTGTCATCAGTCTCAGTTTCAGAACAGTATGAACTCCTGCCATCAGTATCCGGTTGTAAATGACGACATAGACTGGGGTTACTGGCTGTATAGGGTCCTCCACAGTCTACATCAGCTTGCGTTTTCAGTGTGCTGTGTTTAGTTGAGCTGCTGGCTACAGGCTCTGCCTCTGAACTCACATCATTTTGGCTTGGATAAAGCTGTGATGACTGGGATTTTTCTTCTTCATTTTCACTCTTCACAATGACAACAGTGAAAGGGAATTTGGGGATATCAGCCTGATCCAGCTGATGAAGCTGTTCTCCCTCTTGGCATATCCACAGTTTCTGCTTTTCCTCTTTAATGTTTGGGGGCTTTGATTCCTCCTGGTCCAGTCTCAGATTCCACTCCTTCTGTTCAGGGACAATGTCTTCTTTACTCACCGACAGCTGCTGCATGTCTGCAAGGAAGTAATAAAACTGATCTTAAAACAAAGAACAATATTCATTACAATAAAGATAAAGCAGCAGAGTGGTGAATTTGGTTTGATGACATAATGCAATTTTACCAATGGAGTTGATATTGTGGAAATATATTAAGGGTGTAATGGTAACACGCACACACAAAACCACTGTATACATGTTCAGTGCATGCTGTGATTTTGGAATTGGGGTCACGATTCGGTACGTTTTCGGCACAGTGAAAACAAGAAACGAAACATTAAACTGCTTGTTTTTTTAAATTAAACGAGAGAGGGGGTGACTTTCGTATAGGGACTCAATTACTTCTAGCATGTGTTTAAAACCCGTGTTCTCAACAGCAGAGTATGGTCGCATATAAAAACAACTACGGCATTTGTAATTGCGTTGGCCCAGTCTCAATTGTTAGCAAGAGGCTGCTTAAATGCCAAGGGGAAGTAGGGTTTGCACTGGACTCACCTTTTTCTTGTACTATTGACATTCACGTTTGGGTAATACCGCTTCAAATGACTGAGCAAGTTCGACAAACAACCAGCTATGTATCCGACCGCAGATGAACAACGCCGGCACAGAGCCAAAGACATCACCTACTTCATGCAGTGCTTCTGTTCAGCGGATGATTGGTGAGGTGGATGCATTATTAATAATAAATTAGCTATTCTGGATGCGGCCTGGAATGAAGTGAGCTACAACTAATGAAGCTATGATTTCTGAAAAATATAACTATAGAGTGACCAGGAGCTTCTGATTGAAGAGCGGAGCACATGGAAGAATTATCGGATGAAGTTTGCTGTCTGATGAAGGAAGACTTAAAAAAAAAAAAAAAAAATGCATGTTTTACCACAGTAAATCATTTCCAGTATAATTCCCCAAAGGTGCACACAGTACATGATGTTGCCACAGAGAAAGGCTGACGTTACAGACCTCGTTAAATCAAATGAGACAGAGAGAAATGAATGTTTAAACTCCAAATCTACATTGCTGTGCAAAAGGCTTTTCTACCACAATGTTTTATTATTATTATTGTTATTAAAATGTCTCCATTACCATCACATAAGAAAATATATGAAATGAACAAACTGCATTTTAATAAAATGAGGATATTTGTCAATAATTTTGTAATTAATTTGAATTTCATGTAATTTTATATCAAGGACATTTCTATTTTATTGGCCAGGCCTGTTCTTTTTAGTGACAAACATTTTACAAAGTGTTTCTTGATTGAAAATGTACAAATGCTTTCTCATGCCAGACTGTAAATTAAGCTGAAATACTGTTTACCTGTGTGTTTTTCCTGTGTCACTAACACAGAATGTTAAACATAATGAGCTAAGGATAACTACATATTTTCTGATGATTGAATGTTGTGATGAAAACGGGAAATAAATATTTAACAGTGACGTTATTTACACATTTTACTTTCCAGAAAGTCTCCATTTACTATGTTTTCTATCAGTTGCCATGTGAATATAAACTATGTTTAGCGATGAAAAGACAAGACTGTAATTAAATGTTTTATTGATCTACTGTCACGTTTTGTTTTTTTTAGATTTGTCAGTTACACAGAAACCTGAATATCTCAATGTAGTTTTATTCTGTTCTGTTACTTTTATTGCCCCATTCTTAATTTTTTTATTATTTATCTGCATCTAAATTTGCGGTATTTTGTGTCATCTGGCATTATTTGCACACTTGTTTGTTTAGCCCTTGTTATGTTCGAGTGATATTTTAGAAGTGTATTTCCATCAAAATGAGGCCAAAGCACGAAAGCATTTACACACACATAAGTGGAATAAAGAATGTTCATAGATCGTTTAAATATAATAAACCTGAACAAATATGTCCTAATTTCCCAAAACAAGCACGATTTAAACATTAACGTCTGCTAGTCTATCAGTTTGTCGAACCACCTCCTGCCACATGATGGAACTGATCAACATTACTTTAACATGTTCTGCACTAGAGAGCGCTTCAAATGATGAAGAAAAAATCTACATGGTTATTATGGATGCAGATATTTTTAGATAAGGCCACGTGTCATTTCTGTTTCAAGCGCAGGTTTCAGACAAAAACGTGCTAATGTAACCGAGCGCATATCTTACATTAATATGGACTAGGGAATTCAAATATGAAGCGCATACTACTGCTCATCGCTGCTACCGCTACTCCTCACTATTGCTGCCCGGGCGATATTGTTGCACGGACCTCTGGTGCTGCTGGCTGTAACTGTTGATGTGCTTCATTATTTAACAAGAGGTCATAATTGTTCTGTTAGTGAATTTTATTACCTGTGCTTCAATTTTGCTAAGTAACCTCACTAGTCTGTTTGCTTGTACACTTTAGGAGTGGTTAGCTTAGCTTGTTAGCTTTTAGCCCGTGCTAGTCTTATCTGTACTCGGTTTAGAGTTCATCCTTGCACAAAGGTTTGTTTTAGCTGCGCGATGTTGGCAGACAGGATGGCTCTGTTAGAGAGTCGTGTCCGTAAGCTAGAGCAGCTTATTTCAGTCGCGTTAGATGTTACTGGCATGCCAGACGAGGTCAGAATTATGGCGGCTAGCGCACCCATTAGCACTAACTTAGCTATGCAGGCAGAAAAATGACGACTTTTGCACTGTGGTACGGCGGAAGAGTGCACGAAGAGCCTGGCACCCGGTTGTTGTGCCCGGTCTGCAGGCACCATTGCCGAGTGCAGTCCGTTTTCTACACTTGTGAGCCCCATTGATAGCCTTCCTGGTTTACAGGTAACCTCTACTCCTGACCCTAGGTTGAAATGCCGTAAGTTAGTGATAGGAGAATCCGTTACCCGCAAAGTTAGATTGGAGTTGCCAGCCATTTTGAAACGTTTACCTGGGGCCAGAGCTTTTGACATTGCTTCTCACCTTCAGGTGCTGACATCATGTAAGGTCAGACAGCTGATCGAGGTTACAGCAACATTGTTATTCATGTTGGTGGCAATAACGTTAGGATGCGCCAGTCTGAGGTCACAATGATGGACACAGAAAGGACTTGTGACTTCACCAGAAAGATGTGTCAGCATCGAGTAATTCTCTCTGGTCCCGACCCCTCTCGGGGAAATGAGTTCTACAGCAGGCTTACATCCCTAAATAAGTGGCTGGCAATGTTCTGTAAAGAACAGGGATTTAGTTTTGTCGATAACTAGGCCGCTTTCTGGGTTCGCCGTAGCTTGCTGAAGCCGGATGGCCTTCACCCTACAGGAGAAGGCGTCGCCATCTTATCTGCGAACATAGAGTTTTAAAAGTAGGGTGACAGTGTAGCAGGAGGGATGCCTCTTCCTCTGCTCAGGTAAACTGGTCTGTTACTTTGCTGTTTTATTGGCCAGTCACCTCAGGAGGGCGCCCTATAAAAGGGAGGCCGTATCAATCACTCTCCCTCTTGCTCGTTGGTTGGGAGGCACACCCACCCCCTGGTAGCCTCACTCCACTGGACCTGTTACAAGTGTGTTGGTAATGTTTGCATTGTTGCACTTTAAATTAGTGGTTTGCTGTAGACGTTTGGTGTGCTGCTGATTTTCCCTGTCTGTTGGACTGAATAACTTCTGTGTTGCTGTTGCACCTTTATTGAATAAGTCGGACATCCGGGCAATTGTGACGTCACGCGATCGATGAAATCGCCGCCACCTTGTTTTGGGGGAAAACAATCCGATTTTGCCAAGACGCTATTTTGTCAACGAATTTGCTCATTTACCGTAAAGTTCCGTGTAAACGGCGCAACCGTTTATAAGGCGCACCCCGACTTTGGGGCGTGTCCCAAAAAAAAAAAATCATACAAATTTCCACCCAAACCTTCTTGACGCTTCTCTGTAACCCATGCGACGAGCTGCTCCTCCATCTCAGGCCACTTCGCTGTTCTCCCCCGACGTGCCTTCTGCTGCTTGGGTGCTTGCGAAAGCTGCTGTTTCTCCGCCCTCCCGCTGCGCTGTTTCCCTCCGATGCGGCGACTTGGATAACCTTGAGCTTGAGCTTGAACGCAGCTGAGAACGACTGACTGGCGAGGAGTCTTGA
>OMMV01167375.1:0-10154 GCA_900302635.1 Chatrabus melanurus
GGGGGGCTTTTAATAATCTGATGATAAAATTAGAGCATGGGGTTGGGGATTTAGTCAAAAATTATGCTTAAATCAGGAGAATATCTGTGAAAACCCTCATACAATTGTGGGAATTTGGAGATGTTGAAAATTAAGTATCAAAAACATGAAAATGTAAAAGGTAGATAAAAAAGTAATTTGGCACAATATGATCCCATTAATAATTATCTTACTGGATCCAAGACCAATTAATTAAGCAGCGTGGTGGCCAAGCAGTTAAGTGCGATCACTTTCAATGCAGAAGGTTCCCGGTTCAAGGCCACCCCCTGCCCATTCTCCATGTAATGTGGAGTTGCGTCAGGAAGGGCATCCGGCGTAAAACTTGTGCCAAATCAACATGCAGCTCCATATCGGATATGCTGTGGTGACCCCAAGTTGAAATTGGGAGAAGCCGAAAGAATACAACATTCAAGACCATTCAGTCTGTTCTTTGCACGTTCAAACCTGGATGAAAAACATCATGAATCAAACATTTTTACACCTTAAGAGGTCTGTGTGAGTTTAATTAATGCTCGTTAAAGCTGAGCGCTTCACGCAAAACGTCCGCTAGTTTACACACAAACCCCCACATTTTAGATATTTCTGTGAAAGTTATTAAAGCAAGTTATTTTTGAAAGGAAAGGAGACTTACACGTGGAGCTGATTGGTGGAGAGGAGATATCTCATTGAGTCACAGAACAGGCGTAGCGCTTGTTGCGGTTTGGAACGAAACAGCAATCCAGCAGTACATTTTAAAAACATATGTCACGGTTTGGCATAAATAATTAATGAGGCAGTGAGTAGGATCAGTAAACTATAGAATGACATCACAAGCTCGTTTTTTTTTTTTTTTTTTACATTTGGCGTTTATCGCATTTTGGAAAAGAGCTCTTCATATTGTGTTAACCATTTAAGAATTACAGCCATTTTTATACATAGTCCCTCTATTTTCAGAGCCCATATGTAATTGGACAAACTAAATATAAGGATTATTGTAAATACAAATCATCACTTTTACAGCCAGTTTTCTTTAAATATGTCAGAGGATGGGCACACAAACATTTCACAGTCAATTAACATGTCTTGGAGTTCATTTACATCAATCATTAAGAAATACAAACAGTATGGTACTGTACGGTAATTCTGTCTGGAGTAGGCAGTTGCCAAAAAGTAGTGAGGGAAGCCACCAAAACACTGAGACAACTTTGAAGGAGTTGTGATGGGAGAAACTGTGCATAGTGCAACTTTTGTCTGCTCCATCACCACTTATGCAGTTTCATGGTGGAGTGACACAGAGAAGGATTTTCTTAAAAAGAAGACATGAAATTTCAGCTATAGCTTGCCTGAAGGTGCACGGGAGACTTCATCCTAGATTTGATCTTGTATGAAAATCCTTCTCTGTGTCACTCCACCATGAAGGTGTAACTGACGAGGCAACAGACAAAACTGGCACTATCCACAGAAGCCTGTACCTCCTTCAGCGTTGACTCTGTGTCTTGGTGGCTTCTCTCACTTGTCTTCTTCTTGCACAACCACTCAGTTTTTGATAACTGCCTACTCCAGACACATTTACATCCAGTATGATACAGTTTGTATTTCTTAATGATTGATGTAAATGAAGTCCAAGACATATTCAGTGACTTGGAAATGTTCATGTAGCCATCCTCTATCTTATCTAAAGAAAACTGGTTGTAAAAATGATGATTTATATTAACAATAATCCTCATATTTAGTTTGTCCAATTACTTATGGCTTATGAAAATGGAGGTACTGTGAAGAAAATTGGCTGTAATTCCTTAATGGTTAATGTGATATTTTCTTTTTTGTTAAACTTCTTGAATTAAAGCTGGCAGTCTACACCACAAGCACATTTTGATTATTTCATTTCAGCGTCACTGTGGTGGTGTCCAAAGGCAAACTGTCAACAATTGTGTTGCTGTCCAAATATTTATGGGCCTGACTACATGCGTTCAGTATTTGTTGATTTGCATCCTTCTAAAATCTAGTCACTCACCACATTTACTACTTGTCATCCATGTGGCACCTGAAGCCACCAAACGTGATGGTAATCCTTTGACTTTAAGCAGGTGGAGATGCAATAAATGGTCACTGTGGATGAAAGGTGGAAGACCACCGACTCAATCAATATGTGTGAGGGCCGTGACACAGTCAGGAACCATTGTGATGAACACTCATAAGCAGAGCGCATGTGAAATGCTTTCTCTGTGATGTCATTGAAGCAACCTCCTCTCCTCCTGCTCTTTCTTGTCTTCTCTCTCCTTCCTGTCCTTTCTGCTTTTGTTTGTCTAGAAAACACTTCATAAACGTCAAGGACCCTTTTCTTTCTTCACTCTCTCTTTCTCTCCCTCTTCAGTTCGAGCTGGCTGGCTGTTGACAGTGTGTCTCAAAGGATCTCTGCTGAAGATAGTTTTCATATAACGGAAAAACTGGGCTGTTGTCTTTTGAATTTTCCCAGAATACCTTGGACCAGCTGTTTTTCTCATTTGCTGTAGCACATTATTCTCAGAGTAATCCCCTCTGCAAGCATTTATACCCCTCCTAACATGGCCAAACCTCCCTGAAATGTATAAGTGGTCAGGCGTGCTGGACCGAGCGATCTATATCGCTGTGTGACTGTTTGTGCAGGCTGCTGTGTGGCTGATTTAAATGGAATCATTGACCTGCTGCACTGTCTAATCACACTGGGCACATCCCATGCTGGTGGGGGCGTCGCTGTCTTGACTGGCCTGTGAAATACCATCTTAGAGAGAAACCTATTAGCAGCCAGGTAATTTCTAATAAACCATGTGATTTAGCATAGGAACCAGTGGCGGTTCCAGAGTTTTTAAAAATTTATTATTTGTATTGGTGGCCTGGGTGGGGACATGATTATTGAGTGGTGGGGCAACAAAATTTGTAATAAATATGCACATATGCATTTTAACCTCCTAAGACCTGAGCTTGAACAGGAATCAGGTTTTTGGAAAAAAATGATGTCCTTGTATGTGGTCGCAGGGTTTCAGGAGGTAAAAGTAAATTTCAAGTGCTTAATACACACATGTTGTTAATAAGTGAGTTCGCAATCTTGGGGTGTGCAAAGGGTGCTGGGATTATTGGGACGTCATTCAAGGTAAGATTTGACCTGGAGAAGGAGTTCCACATTTGTGTTTTTTGGTGAAATTATGGTATGTCACTAACAACGATTTTTCTATTGATTGATCTGTTGACTTTTTTACTGATTAGTAGATTCAACTAAACCATTAATTTTCCTCCAAAACAGCAGTTTCAACAGTGAGGTTCAAACGGAGCGCATCAGCAATTCTCAGTCTACTGACTCTGAACATTCATAAACTACAGGTTTTGGATAATTTATTATCATTGACAATTAGATTGTTTTAAAGATGCACTTTGCCCTAAAAATCATTCTGATGTCCGCTACTTTCCTCTCTTTAAGTGAGTTCTTGCAGAGGTGCTACAGGAAGCCTGAAAAAAAAAAGTTAGCATCACATTTTGTAAAGCAGCCTGATAATGGCGAAGGCCCACGCTAGCTATTGAAACCATGAAATTTAATATGAATAAACATGAAAAGACAGTACATATGGTGCTTGCTCATCCATTTCTTGTCTTCCGTCATCCAGAATGGTGCCGGTATGTTTCCTCTTCAAGTGTTCGTGCATAGTGCTAGTTAGTGCTGCTGTGGTTGGCAATGAAAGCTTGCAAAATGTACAAACCACTTATTTATTTTTGAGCTAATTTGAAATAATACCATACTTTTGATGCCTTTGGTCATTGGGAACTTTTACCACCAACCTCCTTCACAACCAAGCTGCAGCCACCATTATTTTTCTAAAACAGGAGCTGAGCCGACCAATAACTGGAGCCATAAACGGCTCATGTCACCCACACAGGCACACACATGCAGCAATCACGTTGTGGCTTTCAGTAATAACACTTGTTATTTGAATTGAAGCATATTGGAAATCAAAAACGTGAATTCATAATAATAGAAATGATCTGCCAATTAAAAATATTGATGTCGACGCATTTTCAACGTCGACATAATCGATTACGTTGACTAATCACCGCAGCCCTCATGCCAGGGGAGATGGAGGAGTCAGAAATTATGTTTTATGATTTTAGAAGTTAGACAGTGATAAATTTGAAGGATTTTTTGAAGAAACGGGGGCTGGAGGTAGGTGGCAAGAAGGAGGATCTGGTCGCCCTAGCTTTCGCGGCAAAGCATTCACACGCCACCCAAGTTAGTGAGCAAAGTCTAGCTGATTACAACAAGATTTTGTTGGCTGAAGATGAAGGACAACTCCTTAATCCTGCAAAAACTGGCTCAAACTAGTGGACGAGTGAGAAAGAAGGCAGCTGAGAAAGACGAGTCGATTTTCACTCAGGAACATGCTGATATAATAACATTAGAATGTAGCTGTAATGTCATTAACTATAATTGAACTTGTAAATAACATATGTGATTGGTTTATATCAATGTTTTCAAATAGTTTGTGTTGATTGACGAGGTCCGCCAGGATGTTGATCAGCACCACAACGAATGGGCACAGCAAACAGGCATGTCTATGGTTAAAATAACATATTTCACATTAAACTGACCATCTTTTAAGTATTAGCAGCTCATATATGAGTGTCAATAATAATTTGAACCAATACTATTAAGGAAGGGAGAGCTTGTAACTGGCACCTGTAATGAAAACAAGCAGCTTGAGCTTTATAAGTTCAGTACTGGAAATCACTAAATATCATAATTGCATAAAGACAACTTTTGTTTTGGATAGAAGCATAAAAATGCACATTAGATCAACAGTTAGTATATGGCTGTTTTTAGACCAGAACAGGAAACTTTCTTTGTCTTCTTCTACTGATGCACACAGCCACAAAGCTTACCTTGAATGACCTCTGGGCAGAAGTGCTTAAGTTACCTTTTGTCTAACTGCTCATGCTCCGTGTCACATGTCGATTTTGCATATTCATATTTATAGTATACAACAGATACAACTAACAATAGCAATTGTTTAGAAATCATAGCAATCACCGGGGCATAAATACAAATTTGGAAAATAGGGAATATTTATAGGCAGAATAATAGAAAAACCACACAACTAATAACAAAGAACACAGTCAGGATAGAAGCAGATCTCCTTTAGGTGGCGCTATTTTCCTTTGCTCTTCTGAGCAATCAAGCTACCTGTCTGTGTCCTTGGACAAGACGTTTCATTTGCATTATCCCAGTCTATCCAGCTGTAAATGGGTAGCAGTCTTGGCTGGGGCCGTAACCTGTTGTGGACTGGTGTCCCGCGCAGGGGGAGTTGTTGACTCTCATCTGCTTCACACTACAAAATTCTTCTTCTTCTTCTTCCTGAATGGTGGATCCTCCTGTTTCTCAATTTCACCAGGTTCTGGTACCTGGATTGAGTTGCTGTTGCAAGGAAACAGTCCATTTTTTAATCAATGCTAGCATACCAAAGCAAAAGGAACGATTAAAAAAAAGAATACATTATGCGTCAAGTGAGTGAAGTGAAATTGATCAGTTGTCCTCAGTGCACTAAACAAACAACACCTCATAGGTGGAACTGGGGGCCCCACAGGACAGATTCAGTGAGGGAAAGGTGGTGATAGTGAGAAACTGAAGTTGAAAATGGATTTTGAATGGGAAATGTCAATATTCTGGTGGGGTTACGAGAGTACGGGGTTCAGCCCCGTTAAGCCCACCCCAGAGCCAGTTTCATGCACTACCCAAATTATAGCCTGCAGGGGGGGGAAAAAAGGGGAGAGGGTCATAACTCAAACTGTCATGTAAAACAGAACAGATCACCACTGTGTATCAAATAACACAATATTATTCATCAATGAATAAAATCCATCATGACCAGAGGAGCAAACGCAGGCACAACCTCTTGATCAGAAACATTTAACTTCAGTTATTCTCATTTCCTTTTCAGTTTTACGCATGTTTGGCAGAAAAAGAAAAGCAGTTTATGACTATTTCATCCCAAAACTTAAGAACAGGCTGTGAAGTATTTTAAAGCCGCTCTAATAACAATCAAAAAGAGTTTCTTTAACGTCAAAAAAATAAACATTTACTCTACCACACACTGAAATTGAATAGATATTCCAAGTTATATATGTGTAATGTTTGACTATTTATAGTCAGGTCAAAAGTATTTGGACAGTGACCCAGTTTTTGTAATTTTGTCTCTGTACACCACCACAATGTAGTTGAAAGGAAACAATCAAGATGTGCTTGCAGTGTAAATTGTTCACTTTATTTCAAGGATTTTAACAAAATCATTACATTAACCATTTAGAAATAACAGCCTTTTTTGACACAGTACCTCCATTTTCAGAGCCCTTAAGTAATTGGACAAACTAAATATAAGGATAATTTTTAATACAAATCATCACTTTTACAGCCAGTTTTCTTTAAACAAGTTAGGAGATGGACACATGAACATTTCCAAGTCACTGAATATGTCCTGGTCTTCATTTAAATCAATCATAAAAAATACAAACAGTATAGTACTGTATGGTAAATCTGTCTGGAGTCGGCAGTTCTCAAAAACTGACTGAAGGAGAAGAAGGAGACTAGTAATGAAAGACACCCATGACTACTCTGAAGGAGTTAGAAGCTTCTGTGGCTATAATTGGAGCAACTGTGCATAGCACAACTTTTGTCTGTTGCGTCACCAGTTATACAGCTTCATGGTGGAGTGGCACAGAGGTTCTTCTTCAAAAGAAGATGCAAAAGTTCAGCTACATTTTCCCAGAAGACCCATGGGGGATTCGATCATCGATTCCATCTGTTTTCTGGTATGTAAATCCTTCTCTGTGTCACTCCACCACAAAGGTGTAACTGGCGATGCAACAGGCAAAAGTTGCACTATCCATAGAATTTCGCTACAGTTTGCCAGAAGGCACATAGAAGTGTAGATTTGATCTGTTTTCTTGGATTAAAATTGTTCTCTATTCCACTCCACCATGAAGGTGTGACTGGTGGGGCCAACACAACAAAGAAGCCTATAACTCATTTAAAGTTGTCATGGGTGTTTGGTGGCTTCCCTAACTATTTTCCTTCTTGCACAGTATTTGAGAACTGCGTACTTCAGACAGATTTACCATACAGTACCATACTGTTTGTATTTTTTATGAATGATTTAAATGAAGACCAAGACATATTCAGTGACTTGGAAATGTTCATGTATCATCCCCTGAATTGTTAAAAAAAATCTGACTGTATAAGTGATGATTTGTATTGAATGCGATATTTTTGTTACACCCCACCCCCTTACAATTAAAGCTGAAGGTCTACACTACAATCACATCTTGATTGTTTCATTTCAACTCCATCATGGGGGTGCACAGAGGCAAAATGACAAAAATTGTTTTACTGTCCAACTACTTATAGACCTGACTGTATACAAAGACTGTGGACACAGTCAGAATTATATTTTTATGTGTATCTGGGGATCCTCGCACCTTTATTTATGTATGTATATGGATATATGTGCAATTGTCTATGTGACCCCAACTCTGACCTTTTCCCTAGTCACTGGTTGGGTTTTAAATTATTCATGCGTGCATGTGTGTATGTGTGCAGTCTATGTTGAATTCTACATGTGTGTAATTGTGTGTGTGTGTGTGTGGAGGTGCCGGTCTGTTTCTGCGGTCCCAGTAGTCTCAGGCTCCTGCTCCCAGCCCCAACACCTGTTCTCTAATTAACATGCAGCGTGCTGGGGCCCACTCACTCCTATTGCCCAGGCTTTGCTTTCTAGCCCTTTTTTTCTTCCTCCCTCTCTCTACTTTCTCCCAGTCACAGGTTATCTTTACTTCTACAACCACCCCGTGTTCATCTCCTACTCCTTGCCCTCTCACATGCTCCTACAATGTTCACTTACTCCTTCACTGCTTATTGCTTAATTTCCTGACTCCTGTTTTCTTCCCCCTTCACGTTACCAGCGCCTCCACCATCGCCTCCCTCCCTTTAGCCTGTCTAATTTTGCCATAATTAGGCAGTGTCATTAGGACACCTACCCAAGCACCAGGGAGGTTACAATTCCCCAAACGGCCCAAAACCCCCTCTTTTCTAATCTCCTTTCCATATTGTTTCAGTTTTCTCTCCCCCTTCTCCTGCTGCTGCACCCTACTCCCTAATCCTTATTTGAGTGAAAGGAGAGAGAGGAGATCACATCTGATCCATAGGGAGGGGTGAAGGGATGGAGGGTGGAGGGACTGAGGGATGAAGAGGGCAAGGGTAGCCGCTGACAAAGAGATGACTCTTAAGTTGCCTATGGGAAAGCATTATCTAATGGCCCACTGCCTGCTGCGTCCAATAGTTTTACAATCATCTAATCATAACGTTCTTAACTCACAGGCCTGATGTGAATTCTATGTTTGGACAATGTCACTTAGTTTTGATTGATGGATTGCCGTGTTTGCTCATTGGTTTATATGATTGATTAATAGGAGAGATAAATTAATGCCTCGGGGCTCGTCACCATAAATCTTCTCTAATTCTCAATATTTACATTGTTCAATGTTTTTATGACTTTCCCTTTATTAAATGTATTTTTAACTTAAATATTTTAAAGTCTCCCTGAGGATAACTCACAAAGTTATGGATGGATTTTCATGTTTTTTTAATTACTTTGCTCAAACTGTTAATTTATTTCAGCCATTTATTTATTTTTGTTTTTGTATGTTTGTTAGTTTATTAGCAGGACACCTCAAAAGGCCATAGGACATTTTTTTTAACTTTTACAAAGGGGTGTGACATGGCCCAAAAAATACTTAACTTCATTTGGCTGCTTCTGCTTTGCTTGGAGTTGCCAGAGCGGATCTGGTAGGGACCTACATGTTGATTTGGCACAAGTTTTACGCTGGATGCCCTGCACAAGGAGAATGGGGCACAGGTGGTCTTGAACCAGGGACCTTCTTCTGTTTGGGAGGCAAGCACATTTACTTTTTTGGCAAGTCTTGATATTCTTGCCTTATGAAGTCATAAAGAAAAATTTTACCTCAGGGCACATTAGCAACTGATGGGTTGAGGTGTTGTCCATATACCATAAGGTCCAGTCTGCAGTAACCCAGAAAGGACCCAGACTGTGTGGCCTTTGTTGCATATCTCTCTATTTCCTATCTGTCTTTCACTGTAGCATCAAAAAGTAAGGCTAAAAATTCCTAAAGTATATTTAAAACAAAAACCTACTTCTCTTACCTTATGACATCATAAAGGCTTTTTAAAATCATGTAAACCCTGATGGATTAAAGAATAACAAAACCATCTTGCCTCATGAGGTAATAAAGTGCCGTAAAGGAAAATTCTAGCATTGTTAAATCATATTGTCAAAAACTTAAAAAGCTAACCTTTCTGTCATGATGTCATAAAGTTAAACCTACATATGACATCCCAAAGGTCTATAATTACCAGTAGCCTGGAGTACTGTAAATGTGTATAGGTTAGATGGCAAAAGAAGCAGAATGATAAACACTTTGTTTGGAGGAGGTATACACTCTTGAGTTCCCTTCTAGTTTATTTATTCATCTGTAGTGTTTTTTTAAATCCTTATTGTTAGCATTAATGTTATAATTTATGATCTGATAATCTGGTACCAGATTTTCCGTTTCTTCCCTTTGTTTAACATTGTGAGATGGGACACGTTAGGCTTCAGCAGAGGTATGCACTCGGCTAAGTGCCTTTCTAGTTTGTGTTGCTACATTGGCTTTAATAGTTAACAATCTTAAGTTTTAATAGCTTTTAATGTTGTGTGGGAGCTATTGTACAACACTAGAATTTTTCAATCCTCGACAACATTTTCACTCCAAAGTGTTCCTTTCCTCTGAGAACTTCTCAGCATTAATCCTGGCCGATCTGTTAATGGCAGGATTATTGCCATGCTGACCTCTGACCTGTGACAAATTATATTGGTTCTAGGCTAAAGCTGGACTGTGCATTTATGAGCAAACCATTGTTTTACAATGGTGACAAGCAGATGTTAGTATTAGCTTTAGTAGGACTGGGCTATATGGTTTTGATTGGTGGGGTCAGTTCTTGTGCTTTTATATTTGAAGAAGAAGAAGCTCAGATCAATAGTTGGTCATAAGGAGTGTTTGGAGGG
>OMMV01167376.1:0-10240 GCA_900302635.1 Chatrabus melanurus
AGACTAAGATCGAGTCTTTCAATGACTTCCTGGACTCGGCCATCAGAAGTGTATTTGTGTGCGATGAAAGCGTTAAACTTGTAGAGACATTCACTTGTCTCTGCAGTGACATTCATGTCTCTGGGTCCTTGGCTTTTGTGATCAAGAGACACCTGGCAAGAGCTTGTGGAGTCATGAGGTCCCAGGACAGAGGTGTCTGGTGATGCTGATACCTTTGCAGGAAAACGAAGGTCCAAGTCATTAGGGTCCTGGTTCTTCTTGCCTTACTGTTGTGAGACTGGGATTCTAACCAGTAACCTAAAGTGCTGACTAGATGTCTTTGGTATTAGGTCTCTTCTGAGGATCCTTGGCCACCTCTGGAATGACTTTGTGTCAAACGAACAGTTGCTTAAGGAGACTAAGATGATGTGCATCACTTACATTGTGAGGGAACGTCAGCTTCGACATTTTGATCATGTTGCATGTTTCCCTGGGCATGATCCAGCACACAGGTGCCTCAGTGTTGAGGACCCCAGCGACTGGAGAAGGCCATGGGGACGCCCGTATTTCACCTAGGTGTGGCAGATAGATAGCTACTTTTGTGTGATGGGGATGGACCGGGTTTTTTGCCATGCAGGATTCAAGACGGTTACGTAGTGTAGTGGATGTGGCGATGCACTGCTCACGCTCCCAAACCTGACCTGACCTGAGCAAATGATGTAAATGAAATCTACATGTGAGTACACGGTCCTTGGATTGGTCAGAAGTGTTTATGTTCTGAGGTTTTTCATCTTAATAGCAGTTCAGAAGCCTGATAAACTGAGTTGCTAACCTGCCTAGCCTCGCCTTCACGGGTGTAGTCCCAACTTTTTTTTTTTATTAATGTTTTATTTTGAGGTAACACTGTATTACAGACTGAGGGGAAACTCTTCTCTGTATGTAGTTTGCTGAACACTTTATATGTCTCTATATAGTTTTATAGGTTTTCACAAGCTGTGCATAGTTGCTTGCCTGAAAAAGTTTCACTGAGGCACATCTGAGGTACGGTCAGCGCACAAAACGTTTTGTAACGTTAGCGAGAGCTTTGGCATTGAATGACCTGTTCACCAAAAACATTACCGAATGCTCGCTAACGGAGGCTAACAGTCTGGGAGGTGTCTCACGGCGTGACTCTTCACGAAACAAACCACTGGCTTGCGTGCACCATTGTAGCTACACATATCAAAATAGCTAGTAACCAACAGAGTGTTAAGAGTGAAAAGGCATTCACATTTTGTTAATGAAATTGTGAACTTGGGGTTTGCACCTGTGGACATTATTCTGTTAAAGGGGTCATATTATTAACGAGGGTATAGTGTGTGCTGTCGGAAAACTCCATTTCATTGACGATGGCTGCAAGGGCAACACTTCCATCAGGAACGGCGTCAGTTACGGCTGTACGTGATCTTTCCATTGCATCGTTCACAAGCTTATCTACGAGCACAAAAATGGCAAATTCGTTCATAACATCAGCGGTAACTGAATCCAACTCTCCACTCGTCGCCGTTTTGAAACACGCGCCATTGCACAGGTGCGCCTCTCACAGCGATCAGCCGGGACCGTTAGCGCTCACGGAAAGCGCTCTGTAACGCTTTATGGCGCTGAACTTATGCCTGTATTCCACATCAACCCATGATTCATTCTGCGGTGTCTTTTTGCAGCAAAACAATATATTGTGCAGCATTTGCACTTGGATCAGCTCGTTGGGACTGTACTGAGCCCCACATTTTCAGGTAACCCTTGGGCCGCTTTAGTTTTTGGTCTGCAGCAGACTTTAAACGTGTCACACTTCCTCAAGGGGATGCCCGCGCTTCACCTGGCTGATAGATGGTTATTTTAAAGGCGTGGGGATGGATCCGGTTGTCTGCCTGGGTGGTTGCCATCCAGGACCCAAGGTGGTTCCGTGTTGTCATGGATGCGGGGAAGCGCAGCATCAGCGCATGCTCCCAGACTTGATTTGACACTTCCTCAAACAAATCAAACTATCTGAATAAATGGACTGTAGTCCTGTGGAAATGGACCAACCAGAGTAGGTGTGAACGCACCCTTACATACAGATGTTGACGTTTGTAGCCCATAGAAAAAACATCAGTCCTCTGGAGATGACATGTTTCTGTGCCCGTTGCTATAAATGGAAAGGTGCTGCCACTCGCCACGCCCACTCTCCAAAGAGAGGGGGCCACGTGGACGAGACCATATGGACAACTGCACAGACCAGCTCAGTGTCTCACAGAGCAGGCAGAAATTCGGACGTGAACTTCCGTGACTTATGTCGCAGACGTCTAAAACGGGCCATTTCAAGCATAGGTTTTGCTTATAGCAGTAGAGATTGATCAGGCACAGAACTGTGTGGCTTTGAGGATGTTTAATAAGAACATATGCTTAATATCTATCATAAAAATAATAATCATTTTGCCCAATATGACCCCAACATTGAGGCTTTCTAACTGGAGTAAATGACTAAATAGAAAAATAGACAGGCCAACACGAGTTACACAGATATTTCTTGCCGACATATTTTTTTACAGAACCCAGTAGTTCCTGACGAGCAGACGGAGAATCTGTGTTATTGAGAGAATCTGGATTTTTTTTTTAATGTGACCAAATATGTCATGCTGCCTGCTTATCGCATCACTGTAAGCGCACCAGTGCTTTTTATCTTCTGTCACATGCACAGAGCTGCTGTTTACATTATATGTCATGTTTGCTCTCTCGTGTCTCCATGTTTTCATTTCTGTCCTGTTAACGTTGGCCAGATTATGCGCGGGTGCTCACTGTACTTACACACGCTCTCCACTAGTCACCGCTCTGTTATGGTGAAGAGAGTTCACTTTTTACACCGTTTAGCAATACATTATACTGCAAATTCTAGCAATTTAATGAGAGGCTACGCCGTTGTTACTTGTAAAGTTGTACGTGCATCATATATATGCTTTGGGTTTTTGAATGAAATAACGGCACGCAAAAGAGTTGCTCTTTACACACTGAAAATGCCAATTTAATATTCACTTATTTCAATTCTTCACGCAAACACAAAGATAATAGCTGCCTGAGGAATTAATTGATCATTTCTTTTGTGTCATATATAATATATTTGCAACTTGAAGCACTTCACGTAGTCTTTCTTTCCACGCCAGCGTCTGGTCTGCATTGTGTACTAGTGCCTTATTTGATTCTGCCCTGCATGCAGCTGAAGATCAGGCGGGGTGGGAGCCTGAGCCTTGACCAACGCCAGTCTAATCCCTGATGGGTTTTTAATTAAACTCGTCCTTTGCCATACAACAATGTTTTGGCTGGTGGCTTATCTGCCTACAATGTTCTAATGCTGATTAAAAACATAAAAGGGCATCCATGGATACCTTAGGATATAGCAGTGGTGGGCACAGCGAACCTAAAAGTTAGCTTCGATAACCGCTAATCCGCTAACTGAAAAGCTAACTGCGATAACGCTAAAGTGATAAACCGCTAAAACGTTATAACTGATATACGGTCACTTTCATTATATGGATTTGGCTTGTTTTTGTTGTTGTTGTTGTTTTTGCTCTAAAACCTTGAAATTTTAATATGGTGTAGCATAAAGGTTACCCAAAAAGGTTTAGCATGCCAAGATCAGAAGATGTACAGTACTGCGCAAAAGTTGTAGGCACCTTAAAAAAAAAAAAAGTAATTCAAACAAACAAATGCCCTCAGGCATCAACAGAAAATCATGTGAACCCCCCCCCCCTAAAAAAATGCAACATCAATTAAATATGGGATTATTACATTCTCTTTTTCTTTAAAGTAACCAATCAATTAGTAATTTACAAACCTCATTTTTAAAAGAAGCAAAGCCACACAAAAAAATGATTTCCTTGTGGCTGTGCTGCCTAACACGTGACAACACAAAGACAGTAATCAATCGGTAATAAAATTATTTTTAAAATTATAAATTTGAAGAGACACCCTCAAACAAACGTCATTTATATCACCTAAAAGAAATTAATAATTTTTAAAGGTGAGATGTCGTCAGACATTTTACATATTTATTCATAAATATGAACCATTTAACCAGATGTTATTTGTTTAAAGGAAAAAGCTAGTCATCTTTAATATGCCTAAAACTTTTGCACAGTACTGTACAATTAAATGAACAAATGAAATGACACAGTTTCCATTCAACATGCAGTTTATTCACAGTAGAGAAAGTATTAAATGAGCAAGAAATATTAAGAAATAAAACATACACATGGTAAATAATGTTAATCTAATTAATGCAGTTCCTCTGGCTTGACCTCCGTCTCCTCGCGGCGACGCTTGTTGCTCACGCGACGTACTGATTCCGCTTATTGGATTAGTGTATACGCTCCAACTGGAACAAACGTATGATTTTTAGGGCGTACAAATGTTTTTGATTGTTAAACTTTAATCAAAAACATGTCAGCTGATTTGAAGTTAGCAGAACTAAATTTAGTGGAAGCTAATTCACAGTTGGCTGAAAAGCTAATCCGCTAACAAAACAGTTAGCTTTGCTAATTAGCCGATTAGCTGAACCGTGCCCACCGCTGTGATTTCGAGACCATAATGGAAGACTAACACTAGACTGCATTCCATGAGCATGTGGCATTTTTTTTGTTTTTGTTTGAGAAATTGTCAAAAATATATATATATATATACATTAAGTCCCTCATGAAAGTCGGATGAATCAACTTCCTTGTTTCATTGTATCATCACTATAAAATGAAGTTTTTATGAATCAGTGTAAGAGTTATCCTGAGATATCTTGTCTAATTTCTTCAAGTATTAACAGAAAGACGGTGTTACTAGCTGTTACGAGTAGGTGTTGTGCTTTATTTAACAGATTGCATTAGTTTCATGATTTTATGATGTATGTATAATATTTATCTGGTCACAAATGTATTTTTTGTATTCACCAAAAATAAAGAGTTTTAAAAAAAAATCCCCAATATATAGTGTAAATAAGATTGATTTTGTGATTTTTGATATTCCTGCATGCAGGTTAAAGAACAACTTCTGCATTTTTTCCAGCAGATGTCAGTACAGTTCAGCTGGAGGGTCAGAGGATGCTTGGAGAAATATGTTCGAGTGGAAAGATCGGCAAACTTATCCAGACCAAATAAGGACATAGTGGATGTGCTCTTTTCGTTTTCTTCCCCCCTTTTTATTCTGGTGCACAGACCAGACTTTGAACTATGCAGTGATCCTCATTTAGATATTCTGGTTCAGGATAAGAGTTCACAATATTCTGTATTCTGGTCTCACAGCCTCATACTAGACAAAAATGTTTCAATCTGCGGTGCTTTTGAGAAATATCAAAATAATCAACATTATGTTGGTCGCCCTACTTCTGAGAAATTGGGCAAATGTGAATTTTCGTTGCTCAGGTTATAAAGTCGACTGATGATTCTCATTGTGCTTCTGGAGAATGTCAGGATTGTGTGGTGAGGTGGCCAGCACAATACCGCCGTCCTAATGAACTCCATATTTGGTTGTTTGAGAGTTTTGGTCTGACATGAGTAAAGCTTGGAGACCGAAGGCCTGTGTTTCAGAGGGAGTCCCGCTCTGCTGTCATTTTTTTTTTTTTTTTTGTCCTGTTAAGTCTGGAGTTTGTAGAAAACTATTAAAGCCTCTGTAGATGACTGATGTGAAGCAGAGTCTGTCCTCTTATTTCCACGAACTTCATGATTTCACATTAAGTACTGAATCGCACTGTTGTAGGTTTACACTGAGGCTGTGCATTACCTTTTTCTGCAAAAGTTCCATTTGCAAATGATGCACAAACCCCTTATGTACAAGACATGTTGCTCCCCTTGTGGAAAAAATATTACTGCTTGTCATTTTTTTTCCTGCAACTCCTGTTTTTTCATTAAAGTCACCTCGTTCCTGCAAGTGGACGCACCTTATCAGCACAATGTCTGACCTGTTACACCACAGCAGAACTGTTAAGCAGGTCTGTTATTTAAAAAACTGAATGATTGTGAATCACAGGGACATTGCAACAGGGTACACAAACTAGGCAATTGCCTAGGGCCCCAAAGCTGGAAAGGGGCCCCTGAGAATGGTTGACATTTAGATTATACAGTTCATAGCAGTGACAATTTTGTAAGAACCCCTTAAATTATATGCAGACTGCAACATGTCCAGAAACCCCCTTAACGAGGCCCCATGCAACAAGCTCACTGCCAAAGGCTTCATAATTTCAGAGTGGCATCCTACAAAGTACCATGAAGTGTGGTTTTCCTTCAGACGGTTAAAAAAGAAAGTGCAAGCAAGAGGAGGAGGTGTAATGCTGAATTTTTGTGTTGTGTGTTTATGTATGCAGAGTTCACACTTGGTTTCTCCTTTTGAAAATAAAAGCTTTGGTTGAAGACTAGAATGTTGTGCATTGGCTGCCTCGGGGGCAGGTGATGATGTGGTCTGGGGGAGGATAGGGTGGTATGTAGGTATGTAAGTGCCCCCCCCTGGAAGGCTTTACACACATTGTACAGATTTTATGCACAGCTGAAAGTAGTGTTTAACCTATTGTTTATTTGTATGATATATTTATTGCACAAAAACAGCACATTCCCAATACCCGGATAAATATAGTGCCAGTAAGTGGTCTGGAGATATAAATACAATTTGGCCCTCATGGGGAAGTCCAATTATTTTGGTATGAAATTACAATTGTGATTTATTTATTTTTTTTTAAATTGGGGAAAAACCTCTGTTCTGCATGTGGACCTCTAATTCTTTCTGTTCATTTTCCCCCGCATTTATGTGGGATTGATGTTCCTAATGACTGACGATTGGCCCAGCATTTACCGACGGAGAGGGCCAACCAGGGCCAGGGTCCGGCAGACTCCGCGGGGGCTGCTGGGTCAATATCAGTCAGGCGGCGCTGGTGTTCCTCATGGTCCTGGAAACATTTTCAACATACTTAAAATCTTCAACATTCAGGCTGGAACGCCAGCGGGAATTGGGCTCCGTTGCCACTGCGTCACCTCTGCTAGTGCTCTGTTACTGCCCCGTTTGCCTCCTCGAGGTCATGCGGTTCCTGGAGCCCGGAGAGAGTGGACGGCCCGGAGAGGCTGCGACAGTGGTGTGAGCGTGAGGTTCTTGAAGTGGCGGGTGACGAGGTCACAGAGTTGCGTCGAGGTTGTGTGCGCTACGTCAGGTGGTGTCTCGGGCGTCGAGTCGGCAATCTGCTCCGCAGAGCGCGCTGCCGGTGCGTCCGCCCTCAGATGGCATGGTGGGCTGGTGGACCATTGCCAGGCATCGGGCTCTACCCATGCAGCGTCGCCTCCGCTGAGCTACGTCGACCTGCGTTGAAGGCAGGAAATTCGGACCTCTGGAGTGAGTCTTCTGAGTGTTTCCCAGAGATTTTGGAGAATCTGCTACGTCGGCCAGCGTCAGCCACTTCACGTCATAGTGTGAATGGGCCATAAGCAAGTTTCTCATATATAGTACGGCCCTGCACCTCATCAGCATATTCTCATGTTGTATTTTATATATGGTACTAAAAGTTAATCACGATATTTCATTTATATTCCTAAGAATACGGATGCACAATGTGCATTTCGTATTTCAGAAACACACGTTTGCATTTGGTTGAGGATAGGGTTAGGTTTGGGATTAGAATAATAAGTATAAGACACCTTAACACATTTTTCCCCCGCTCAAATGATGTGCCATCTTGGTGATATCATCACCACCTTCCAGCGGAGGAATACATACGATACGTACAAATTCAGCTGAAAAATATGTACAAATTTTTCTGCATTACTTTTTTGTACGCTTTACTATGAATTTTTCATGACAATAGGCTGACCTCCTCCCCACTCAGCTCCTTTTACTTCAAGCCTTCCCTTACTCTATCCACTCTCCACTTCAACCTTACCTTCTTTCTCTTTCTCTGTACTTCCATTCTCATCACTCTTTTACAGGAATATTCACTGTCTGCCGACGTCTCCTGCACTCCCTTCACTGCCCATGTCTCAGCACCATACCACTTATGAACCTAACTTTTATTTTTTGCCTTATTTGTTGTTCTGCGTGTGCAAACCATGAGACTTGATTACCATATTGATCAGAAGAAGAAATGTCTACACACATGCTGACTACCTGTTGTTAATGTTTTAGCTTCAGGCCATTTTGTCAGGATGTTTCCCATAAACCACGGCAAAAGATGGCATGGCTGAGAGAGAAGCTAAAAGGTGCATTGCAAACATTTTTAAAAATATTTTTTCTCTTATATCAATTCTTTATATTCATACGCCATCTCTTACATGCTGTATGTAATATCTGCTTTTAGCAGTAAAAGAATCTCAAGCACTTCAAGGTCCAGGGACATGCTTTTACGTATTAGCGGATTAGCATCCTCTGAAGACGCAAAAGGAAAAACCTCACTAGCTTTATGGCACGGTTTTATTCCGTATATGAGGTCATCGTGTTAACAGAGGCCTGTTTACATTTCGCCGTCTCGCCTGTGCTGAGTAGCAACGTTCCCCAACATAAACGTGGGAGACAGCAGCTGATGGATCTAAGAGACGCTTTTATTCAGGACTGGAACACATGACTATTTTAGGCCATCAGCTGGCCTCTACCAACATGGCGGCTCCATAACTTATCTTCTTCACAGCCTGTGATCCACTGAGGGCTGAGAACCATCTACACACATACAACGTCTGGGGTTTCATAAACAGCAGCCGCTTACTTTCTCTCTGTTAAGATTTAAGGGGAAAGAGGGCGTGGCCAGCAGCAACTCCTTTCCATTTAAAGCAACAGGCACTGACAAATTTTTGGAGGCTGATTTCATTATCCCTTGCCAACCATAAGGCCAGAAGGGGGATATAGGAATGCACTTCGTGCACCCGTGCATCAGTCACACTTTTCTGTGCCCATGATAACCATGATAAATTATCGGATTTTCACCAAATTTGAAGTGTCCATCACAAATGAGTATATCTCAGACAAGTTCATATTCGAGCATGATCTGACTTCACCAAGACCCTCTAAGGACCACCCACTTCACTGAACAGAGGACTGATTCTTGTGGCCATGAAAACAGTGTTTTTTTTCTGATGTCACCGAATTTGAACTGGAAGTCCTAAATGTTTTTAATTTAATTTAAGCATAATTGGCTTTCACCAAAGCTCCCTAAGGACCGCCCACTTTCCTGAAGATTATTGATTATTGGAATTTATTATCCCCTAGCAGCCATAGGGGTTTTTTCCAGTATTAGCTGGCTCTTTTTCATTTTCCTATCAGCCACAAAAACACATCAGTATTTGGTCGACATAAATTATAAACCTTCCAGGTTTAACTTTTCAAAGCCAAACTGCCAGTATTCCATTGGGCCAAATCCCAACATGGTAGCACGGTCAGATGAGCAAGACAGCTGGTGGTTTTTATTTCTAAATACAGTATCAGAAGACAAAAAACACTCTTCAGTGAATATCTGCAAATTTGTCTACCAAAGTGATCAAGCCAACTCTAAGCCAGTTGAATGCCACGGCACACATTACTGGCAGGGGATGCTCAGAGTGTCTTGCCAAGACAAATATATTCTTTTCATAGATTTTTTTTTTTTTTGCTTAATTTAAAGCAGCATGATGGAATTTTCAACACCATCTAGTGTTGAGGTTTCAAATTGCAACCAAGCCAATAATTGAACCTTCCCCCTCCCTTTCTAGCCACGGGGTTTATGACAAAGCTGAAACAGAGACTGACACACTGCAGAGAACAGCACAGACTGGCATCACGAATATAAGACGAGGTAACTGAAGTTACACTGTTGTACCGTTACACTGATTATAAACTTTTTAGACTATAAAACGTCAGGGTTAGCAAGCTAGGTACTTTTGCTATCACTGTCTAGCTTTCACAGAGGCTTAAGGGGCAATCACACCTGCGGTTTATCGCTCGGCGGCCGCAAATCTGCGCTTATTACCAGCAAAATAGCCACGCGACGGTCGTGGCCCCGCTAAACAGCAACACGTTGTCGACAATTGCACGCTGGAATTTTTCAACATGTTCAAAATTCACGCGACAGCAAAAGCGACTGCCATGCCGTGAAATAGTAGGGGCTCTGTAGCAAAAGACCGGCACGACAGCCTCATAATGACCGCTATGGCCGCACAATTGCTGCATGTTCTTGTTCCAAGTTCTGTGAATGGATCTGCTTCCAGTCTGGGAATGTTCTTGTTCTGAGATCCTCCTGTTCAAACAGCCTCATAAGCTTATG
>OMMV01167517.1:2445-14078 GCA_900302635.1 Chatrabus melanurus
TGACCTTTGCCCGCGGAAAGCTGATGGCGCGCAGCGGTGGGCGTGTCCAGGAGAGCAGCGCGCAGCAGCGGAGTTTGCCACTCTGTTGGATTACGGCCGTCTGCGCGTAGCTGGCCATTTAAAATAATGGGTTTCAGAGCTCTGCGCGCCGCGTTGGTTGTGCACGCCGCGTTCGATGTGAAAGGCCCTTCAGCGTTATTTTTGCCGACATGAAAACTTTTATTTTGCCTAATACAGAGTGCAGAAAAACACTGTGGCTGTTGGAAATGGTGTTATTACATAGTTTGTTCAGCAGAGGGCGCTCTGACGGCATTGTTTACAATGCCATCACCCCTTGGTGACATTAGCTACAAGACAGAGGAAAAGTGACCAGCTGCCATTCATTGTCAATCAGAGTGGGCACTTTACAGTGACAAGAGACAAGTGGTTGCTATGCCACTGGATAGGCGGAGCCAAAATGGACGAGAAGTCCATTTTATGCAAATGCTGAGGGAAGCAACACAGTGACTGCCAATCTGATTGAAGGCAACATGATGGCAGTGTGATGTTCATTGGTTTGTTGCTCAAACAAAATAATCTAAGATGATGGAATGCGATCCCAGACAGCCGTATTTCTGTATAAATGTAATATGTTTGGCTTTTTTTTGTCATATTTTGGAAAAATTTGTGAGGAATGAACACTTTCATATGTTGGTATCGGAAATTTTTTACTCCCTAATATCTATCGTATCGGCCCCCAAAAAATCCATATCGGTTGGGCGCTAATTTAATGCCACTAAATTTCGCACCAGCATCTCAAACAAAAAACACTGGCTTCCCTCTGGCAACCCGCTCCCATATCAAGGAAAAGGAACACCGGCTCGAACCCATTAGGGAAAAGTCAGCGCTTTGTTGGTTCTAGTCCAACCACATTCTTGGTCAGAGGCCTTTTTAGTCTCTGAGTGTGGTTTCTTGGGGGGGGTAGACTTGTCCTCAGTCTGTATCAGGACTCTGACACAACAGACTGGTGATACACATGCTTTTTGATTGTGACTGTCAGACAGTGCTGTGGAAACGGCGATGCGGTTGTTACGTCATAAAAGCATTTGAGTTGTTTTTATTTTAAGTCATGTAGTACTTGGTGATTGAATCTTTCTTTATCAGTACCCAAAATTATTTTTCTCCTCCCACCCTGCTTGGGTGACAACCTTGGTTGCGATGATGATGTTGGAGCTCTCACCTGTATTGATTTTTTTTTTCTTTTTTTTTTTGTTTTTCTTTTTCCTGCAGCCCTATCTGTTAGGTGAAATAATTGTGGTGGAATGATACAGCAGTTTGCGTCAGGATGTCAGGGTATTCCTGACCTTCATATTGCCATTGATGAAAGAGGTTTGTTGTCCATGGAATATGGTTCACCATCAGGGCATCATTGACCTTCTGACGTGTTCTCTTGCCCGCCATGCCTGTCAATTACAAATATAAACAGTACTATACTTGATACACAGATAAGGACACATGGCTATGACCCTTCCATAAGACATGTTCTGAATGTTTTCTGAAGAAAATGTTTGATTGTGGAAACCAACCGTTTGTTTTATTAGCTGTCTGTGTAGCTGCTCTCAGATGATCCTTTCGGAAAAGTAGCTGGATATGGTGGTGCTGGCCTGGTGTAAAAATGTGTCCGCGATTATGAGGTTGGTCGGCTGTCCTGAAAAAAAGCTCTGAAATGTTGGAGGCAGCTTATGATAGAGAAACAGACATCCACGACTTTGGAAACCGCTCTGCTTGAAATCCCTGCAGAATGACACAGCCCTAAAACCCTTTTAAAAAAGCAAAACAAAAAAAAAAAACCCTTGTGACATCTGGAGCTTTGAGTTGCTCAAGAAAAACTCCAAATTTTAGACTGGAATTTTATTGTCCCTGTAATAGTGAACACCTGTGTAGTGATCATGTCCATTCAACCTGTTGGTATGGAACATCTGTATACTAGTCATATTATCATTGAAAAACAACAACAAAGGTTGTTGCATTCCTTTGCCAAGCTGGAATTTGTTTAGCGCAGATTTTGGCATGTAGTTTGACTCTGAGATTTATACTTCTTCTTGGTGAGAGAAATAGAATTGGTAAAGTCATCTTAGTTTTTGCCTACTTTATTCCTCTCCTTGTGCAACAGCATGTTCGACGCATTTAAAATCATAATATGTTGTTGTTGACATCAGAACACTTCCACTTCTTCCACTCAGTGACAGCCGCAATCTATAATCAGTCTGGAAAGCAATATTGGGTCCTGCTGTCCCTCATTCTGATGGAATAGAAACACAGTGGGTAAAGCTTTTTGAACAACAGTGCACATTTAGGTCATGAAATTAACTCTGAACAATCAGCTGTGATGTTGTGATGTTTTTGTATTTGGCAGATGGTCTTTACATTAGAGATGCATGACCCACTTTTTCTTTCCTGATGTCCGTACCTAAATTCAAGGTCATGACTAAAGGCACTGATTCCTAGTATTCTTGTAAAGTTTTTTTCATATAAAACTTGTATGTCATGTTTTGTGACTCTATTACTAGTCATGCTTATGGTAACACGATGCTATCACTAAATTTTGCTTTGTAGCTACAAATGGAAATATTCATGCAACATCATCAAGGTTTTTTTTTGTTTTGTTTTTTGCATCATTTTAAATTATGTCGGTGAGTAGAAGGTATTAAGTTGCATTGTCTACACCTGGCTGAGTGCAGTTCAATGGCGCCTTGGCACTGCCTGTGCGCACCTCTAGGGGAGGGTGGCATGTCGCTCAGCATAGATATGCACAAGTCGGGAAAGCTTGGTTGAACTTGTGCCAGTTTTGAACACGTTCAGAGATATCAAGAGTTGAGGATGGAGTTTACACAAAGTTCTCCTGGAGTTACATCGAGTTGTGCCAGATCTGTCCCAGGCCATCCAGAGCTGAGCGAGGGTGGGGCTGTTGGCAGCTGGTAGTTCACCAAGCTTCGGGGTATACCTGCTTGGGAGGACTTTGTGCCGAACATGGCAAGGCGAAAGCTGCTTGGAGAAATCAGCTGCGGTGAACCGAGTTAATATAAATCAGGCCATTACAGCACAAAACTGAACCAAATTCAGCCAGGTGTAAGAACAGCTTTACAATGTTATTACAACATTAGCTCCATGGTTCCTTTGGTAGTTAATGAATCGTTTACTAATGTCAGTATCTGTGCCATTGTCAATAAGGTGTGTCAGATCATCAGTATATCATTTGGACTAAAGTGTACCTGAGCTTAAATAGTGCTGAGGTCTCCTAAATCTGTGCGTCTAAAGGAGCCACAAAAATTTAAGCCCCACCTTAACACATGCAGCAAAACTAATTTGGAGTTGGTCTGTCGATACTCGGGGTCATCAACCCTGCTCCTGCTGCAACCACAGCTGATTAGTTAAGGCTGGGGTTTCCTAGCTCTTGATTGGCTGAACACACCTGACTTAATTAATTAGCAGTGGGTGGAGCAGGGAGAGTTGGAAAACAGGCAGAGCAGGTGATCTCAAGGAGCAGGGATGGTGACCCCTGGTCTACACCCACCTAAGAAAGGTCTAATCATTCAAAGGAAATGAAAATTTGTGTAGGAGGGCCGTGTGTAATATTTATTAGTTTTGTTCACAGTAAGTAAGTGCCAGCATTGCTACTTGCTTGTTGGAGAAATGATCCTCTCATGCTTGTATTTAATCTGGTATCATCATGGATAAGTTTTATTTTTTATTTTTTACAATACGTCCGCCAAAGAGATGATGATTTCACTGGCGTTTGACTGTTAGCAGGATAATTCAAAAAGTAGTGAACGGATTTCAATAAAATTTGGTGAGCAGGTAGATGTTCTGGGAAATAAGTGATTTGATTTTGGAGGTGATCTGGAATATATTCTGGAACTGAGATGAACAATGTTTGCCACATCGCAACATTTAACTCAAAAAAAAAAAAAGTTGGGAGAGCATGTTGATGAAATTTGGTGAGCAGATGGATAATGTCCTGGAAAATGAGGGATTTTTATTTTGAATTTAATATGGACCATAGTTTCTGGAACATATGTGACCTTGGCAAAGGTATGCACTCTGAGTGCCTTCTAGTTGCCCCTCCCCCCACCCATGGATTCTATATAATTACAAAAGTACTCCAAAACTAATAAACCCAAATTTTCGTGAAACTTGGTAAAAACATTGAGCCTGGCCTGGAATAGATCCCATTAAATTTTGGAGTGAATGCAGGAATCTTTTAACATTGGGGCCTGGAGGAGGTATGCACTCTAAGTGCCCTTCATGTCATTCATCATCAGAAGGTTGGCCTGGGCTGAGACCCCCCGTTGTCGTTTATTCCTCTGCAGCCTCCATTAGAGTAAGTTCTGCAGAGCTAGCACCGTTATGAATAAGTTTTCTCCATATTGTTCTATTTAAGGCATGTTCTTGCCAAGATGAAGGTTGGATGTTGAACCGTTTCACATTGTTCTTGAGCTCTTTGTATACCCATTATTTTGTGCAAGTATCTGAGCCCTTCCTGTATTACCACTGTTGCATCCCAAAAAATTAGAATATTGTGGAAAACGTTAAATTTTTTGTCAGTTATTTCAGGAAGTGAAAATTGTATATATTCTAGACTCATTACATATAAATTAAAATGTTTCAAGCATTTTTTTTTATTTTAATTTTGATAATTGGGGCATAGAGGTCCAAAATAGAAAAAAATTGAAATAAAATATTAAAATATTTCATTTCAAGTTTGAGTAACTCACTATTTATGCAATATAAATACCACGAATCTCTGTCTGGTTCAGTACATACAACCACAATCATGAGGAAGACTGCTGACTTGACAGTTGTCCAGAAGACTCTCACTGACACCCTCCACAAGGAGGGTAAGCCACAGAAGGTCATTACTGAAAGGACTGGCTGTTCTCAGATTGCTGGATCAAAGTGTATTCATGGAAAGTTGACTGGAAGGGAAAGCTGTGGTAGGAAAAGATGCACAAGCTGTAGGGATGACCGCAGCCTTGAGAAGATTGTCAGGCAAAGCCGATTCAAGAAGTTGGGGAGCTTCACAAGGAGTGTGAACACATCTTGATTCAGAGACAGTCGTCCCCCCCAAGGTCTATTTGCACACTTAACACCGAAATGCACTAATAGGTCATTGCTGCTGTGTTGGTATTCTTGCACTACGAGCTCGTACTTTAGCTTGGCACAAGCCAGCTGCAGGACTGTTTATTAATTAATTTATTCCTGTTTAGTAGCATCTTAGGTGATGCATGTTTTTATTACTGTTTTTATTGTCCTGTTTTCTTTTGTCTGTTTTCTACACCAAGAGTTGCTATCAAAAATTTCGTTGTTTGCAAGGCTTACAATGACAGTAAAAGGAATTGAATTGAATACTGCTCCGCTTTCGTCAGGAGCACCGGCTTGAAACGAATACGGCACATGGCCGTATCTGAAAATATCTGCATTCACATTAAAGTCCTTTTCATTTCTTCTTTGGTGTTTGGAGCGCGCTGTAGTGCAGAGCAAATTGAAAGGGTGTCATGTTTTGCCGTCATGTGGCAGGAGGCTGGTAGTGACGTGGGTCCGCGCAACAGAAGCACCGTGCGTTCTGTGCAACATGCAGATTATACAGCGCGATGTTAATCACAAAACATGCTAAAACACTGCGTCATTGCTTACCTGCGGAAGTGTGTGTGTTGTTCTTCTGCACTTCAGACACTTTTACAGCGACGGGACATACTTCTGCTTCCTCCCACTGGCAGTTAATGTCACTGCACAGTCTCCCAAAATACACCGTTTTAGCCTCATTTTTGAAATTTCTCCTTCTCCGTCCATACAATCTCCAGACAGCCCTTGCCATGGCCAGCCATATTGGTGCCTTAGTACTGAGACTTCCAGCCACTTGAAGAGTCCAACAGGACACCCATATATTACCTGGCTGTGGCAGATAGATGGCTACTGTCTGCCTGCGTGGTTGCCAAGCAGGACCCAGGGTAGTTCTGTTGGTTGGCAGCGACGCGTGGCACCAGCACATTCTCCCAGACCTTACCTGACCTCATAGAGCTAGCAGGAGTCCACAGAAGTATAAAATGAGCCATTTTAGGCTCTTTTCTATTTTATTTTTATTTTTAAATGTAGCAGCGGTGTTTCAACATGCACAGTCATCAAATTGTGGGACATGAATGAAATTCCAGCCATACTTAAATGTAAGAGGTAGGTAAAAGCCAATTTTGCACAATATGACCCATTTTAGAACCGGTACCTCACTGTCCAAAATCACAACATAGCTGCGTTTGCTCGGACAAATCAGTAGTGCTCCAGATAAGTCATCAAGGAAGAACTTGGGTCATTCTGAAGCAGATCCCTCTGATTTTGTGAAATATTTCTAATCTGTCTTAATTTGCCATAAGAATCTTAAAATGAAAATTATCTTAGTCCCAAAGTAGAGTCTGAGCTAAGGTCATCTTAACCTTAAGATGCTTGCAGTAATTGCAACTCAAGATTGTTGACTCAGAAACAAACAATCCGTGCAATGGAAACACTAGTTTGCAGTTGAAGGTGTGTTAAATCTTAAAGGAAGGTCGTCCTGGAGCACAGGTGGAAATTTGTTTCTTTAGATTTTTTTTTCTTTGACTTTAACATGAGGCTTATCCATTCAATTTGTTTTTGTTAAGTACTACAGCCGAAAGTGTCTTCATAAAAACATTTTTCAGCCGAGTGTTCAAGTGAGCTGATGTGAGAGAACAGCTTGTCCAGTGGTCTTCAGTGATGTGATTTTGAGTCTCCTTGGCTCTGTCTCAGCTATTGAGCCATAAGCGGACCATTTGAAACTGTCTGATTAATAATGGGTTATAATTGTAACGGTATCATGCTGCAATTAGAGAATTTAATTAGCAAAACTATGAAGGAGCTCTTGTAGATAGCATATCTCAAACTGTGGTTCAGTCAGCTGGTCATTAAAGTTCTTGATTAATATGATCCTCTCATAATACACTGTCTGTATTTTGAGAACGCCTCAGGCACAGCACTTTGAAGCAGCGCACCCAGGTTTGGTCTGCCTTATTACGCAGGGTTGCTCTTCTTTAGCCGACCCTGTACAGTGAAGATCAGGATCAATAACGTATTTGATTATTTATTAATTCTGTCCATCTCTCTGCACTCTCTGTCTGTACTCCGTATATGCACTCTGGTGCACCTTGTTACTCTCCTTTGTGTAGCGGTTGCCACTTCATTAGGCAAGTTGGGAGATTTTACAGGGCACAGGAAATCAATTCACATAGTATGTCAGGGTAGAATCCATTTTCTCGAACATTAAAGCTAATCAAATTTAGGTGCATCTCTTCAGCGTGTTGTGATTGTGTGTGTGCATGCATGTCGTTACAGAATCTAGTCTTACACAGATGGCAGCTGTTTTTTGTTTTTTCCGTATTATCTCATTTACTAGACAAAAATCAATTCCTTAATTCTTTTACTTCATGGCCTGTATTATACTGTCAGGTCCATAAGTATTTTGGACAATAACAATTTTTGTAATTTTACCTCTGTGTACCACTTCAATGGAGTTAAAATGAAAGTTGGTATGTGCCAGTAGTGTTGACTGTTAGTTTTAATTCAAGCAGTTTAACAAAAATGTTGCATTAACCATTTAGGAATTACAGCCATTTTCATACACAGTCGCTCCTTTTTCAAAGGCCATAAGTACTTGGACAAACTAAACATAAGGATTACTGTTAATAGAAATCGTAATTTTTACAGCTTAGTTTCTTGAGCCAAGTCAGGAGATGGAAACATGAACATTTCCAAGTCACTGAACATGTCTTAGATTTCCTTTGCATCAGTCATTAAGTCATACACAAACAGTATGTTACTCTATGGTACATCTCTCTCGAAAAGGCAGTTCTCAAAAACTCAGTGACCGTGGAAGACTGAGGCTAGTGAAGGAAGCTGCCACGGCACCTTTGTCAAGTCTGAAGGATATATAGGCTTCTGTGGCTAATTGGAGAAATTGTACATAGTGCAATCTGTTGCAACACCAGTCACAACTTTGTGGTGGACTGGCACAGAGACATAATGACCCCAAATCAGAAAAAGTTGGAATGGTATGGAAAATGCAAATTTAAAAAAAACAAAAACCCTGCAGTGATTGTTACATTTACTTTGACTCTTATTTCATTGCAGACAGTATGAACCCAAGATATTTCATGTTTTGTGTGGTCAGCTTCATTTCATTTAACATACACCCATTCCTGCATTTAAGGCCTGCAGCACATTCCAAAGAAAAGTTGGGATGCAAAAGGCTTTACTACTTTGTAATGTTACCATTCCTTCTCACAGCATTTAAAAGATGTTTTGGCATTGAGGATACCAAGTGATGAAGTGTCTCTTATTTTTTTTTCTTCTTCTTCTCCTTGTTTAATGGCAGTTGGCAACCAGCGTAAAAGGTGCATTACCGCCACCTGCTGCTCCGGAGCAGAGATTCAAATGGGCTGCAACTTTATATAGGCGGACCTAATGCCTCTGCAAGTGAACCCATGGTGCATCATATGGTTCGGTTTAAGCCACCGCCCACCAAAAATCTGTGGTGAAACGAATCCAGTCAAACTCCAAATAAAAAAATACACATGGTTGAACACATTTTAACGAGGGATCAGCAAAGCATTTCTAACATGTATAATATGTTTTGAAGCAAATCTCTGAATTTGCTTTACAGGCATTTTAAATTAATAACTGTGTAAATTATGATTGAGAATTGCAGTGCAATCAATGCATTTGTGAGCGAGGGGGGGGAAAAAACATTTGTGCTTTCACGTGAATGGAGCCTGTTAAAAGCAGACAGCCTCTGCTGCCCATAGAATGTATATGCTGCCGCCTTGTGCTCTGCTAGTGTCTGCGTGGTGCAGCAGGCTTGACGCATTTTGGAGTCCAAGCATGGAAATAACTGCTACGAAGTATGAGGAGTTGAGGACAGACTGTCCACACTGATCTCATTGAGATCATTCAGATCAGTGAATGTGCATCTCATCTTCCTCATGCCATGAGAGCCCCCAGGGCTGGCAGTGCCTGGGGGCTGACTTTTCCCAACTTTTTCTGAGTGGTGTGCCTGCTCGAAATGACTAATGTATTTATCCTGAAAGTGCTATATAAATAAATTTATTACCCTCTCACCAGAAAATGTAGACATCCTCTTTTTTTTCTTTCTTTTTTTGTTTTGATGTTTTAAACTTAAATCTGTTTTGTTTTCTTTCCTTCTTTAAAAAAAAAAAAAAAAATTGATTTTGACGGGCTATTTTATTTGTTTGTTTTTTTTTTTGAAAATTTACTAGTACGGGTCAAGTCTGGGAGCATGCGCTGGTGCCGCACTTCACCACATCCACGACACCACAGAAGCGCCTTAGGTCGTGGATGGAAACCACCCAGACATTGCAATTTAATGTAACATTTCAGTATTTTATTTAAAAATATTATTTAAACATTAGACACCTTGCTTGCTTTCAGGACCATGTGCATATATTCCTTGTTTTCATTGTTCTTTTTAATAAAGGAAAGCAAAGTTATATTTTCACCTCTCCAATTTTATATTTATCTTGCTGATCCGGGAAACGATCCCATCTGTGACTAAAAACCGAACGAAGAGTTTTGTGATTCGTTACACCCAAGGGAAATTAAATAGGCAAAACAGAGTTGCTTTTGAGATTGATCTAAAAATCAAAATTCACTACAAACTAATCAGTTTATCCTTGTTATGCACTCTTTTTAATTTGCTGAGTTACAATTTGACGGTACTCATTGTTATTGTCAACCCAAGGTGGCTGGGATGGACAAGCTCGCTCAACTTTATTTTAGGCAAAATTGTGACTGTACCTGACTGTACATTATTTTTCTTTAAGTAGATTTGTATGTTCACATTTTCTCAAACAGCCATGAACTTGAAAGAATATAATAATGATGATGATAATAATAAATTATTTGGACCTCATAAACAAGCATGTGTTTTTTATTTATTTATTTATCTGAATATTTTCCTTATTTCCTATTGGTATGTCTTTATATAGGGCAACACTGTTGCTTAGTGGTTAGCACTGTTACCTCACAGCGAGAAGGTCCCAGGTCCGCTTCCCACCTGGTCCTTTCTGTGTGGAGTTTGCATGTTCTCTCCATGTTTGCGTGGGTTCCCTCCGGGTGCTCCGGCTTCCTCCCACTTCCAAAGACATGCAGGTTTGGTGAATTGGTGACTCTAAATTGACCGTAGGTGTGAGTGAGAGTGTGGCTGTGTTTGTCTGTCTAAATGTGGTCTTGTGATGGACTGGCAGCCTGTCCAGGGTGTACCCTGCCTCTTGCCCAATGACTGCTTGGATAGGCTCCAGCCCCGATTAAAAGTATCATTGAACACAAACGTAATAAAAAAAATGTCTATCTTTACGTCATTAAATACCACAGAACGTTTAGTTACATACTAAGTCCAGGTATTGTCATGACTCATAAAAATGAATAATTGTTAGAAACTCAGTCTCTGGTTATTTCATGGATTCAGATTCTTAGTTGTGAATGGAAAAGGTATGTGTTTAATCAAGAAGAGCGCTGATGAGGAAGTGCAATCACGTCATCTGGAAAGAATCTTTATAGTTGAGAAAAAAGTCCAGAAAAAGTTGACACCAGATTATTAATAGCATTAGTTTCCTGTTCCTGCTGGTGATGCTGTTTTGTCACTGTCTCATGAGGTTTTGAGGGGGAAGCAATTAGCAGTGTCTATTAGGGATGCCTGTTCCGATCAGAATCGGCCCGATCAAGGCATGTTTTTGATTGATCGGTATCGGATAAATGAAACCTGAGTCATGTTCCCTCTACTTCACTTTAGAACTAAGCGCGGAGCCAGTGGCCCGAACAGAGTGTCATGGCTGCTGCTGTTTCACTACAGAGCTGCGGTGCACGTTTTAAAAGCACCTTAACACTCTCCTTTGCTTTAAATATGATAAAGCGTGCCCATACTCAAACATGCCATTGTTTTGGCTTTGATATTTTTATTTAACTTATGTCAACTTGGAGAGATTTTTACTGTGAATTTAAAGGATGTAATTTTAGAAATTTTTCAGCTCGATAACCCTGAATTTTTATTTTATTTTAAATTTGATGTAATAAAAAATTAAAATGTGTAAAGGCCTGGAATTGTAATTTTAAAATGATCTGTTTTTTATTATTATGCGTTTGGAGATGCAGCTGTCCACAAGGTACCCCAGCCGTTTCCCTTAAGTTAATATTTTAACATGCCAACCTGTTTCTCAAGCGTTTGACACGGTTGATCATCGTATATTGTTGGATAGGCTTGAAAGTTATTTTGGTATTTCGGGCCAGGTTCTTTCATGGTTAGCTTCATACTTATCTAGTCGTTCTCATTGCGTCTTGTATAATAATGTTACTTCGAGACCCGCTCCAGTAAAATATGGGGTTCCGCAGGGTTCTGTTTTAGGCCCCCTCCTATTTTCTCTCTATTTAGCACCTCTTGGACAGATTCTGCGAAGTCATGGAATCACTTTTCACTGCTATGCTGATGACACTCAGCTCTACATGCCGATTAGTACAGATAATCTTTCTCAAATTAAGATTTTAGAAGACTGTATGGCGTCAGTGAAAAACTGGATGTC
>OMMV01167534.1:2791-15355 GCA_900302635.1 Chatrabus melanurus
CTTAAAAGAAAGAAATCAGACGTAATTTGAAGGTAATAAATTCCCAGCACTTGGTCGGTTCACCAAGTTCATCCAGCCCAAAGACGAGGACGTGGGAGTGGAGGAGCGAGTAGGTGAACGCTACGGAATTAATTAATGCGATGAAATCATACGCCAAGAAATGCAGTGAGGAGTTCAGCTCATGACTTTACTGTTTCCAGGCACAGGAGAGGAGAGGGGTGGGGTGGGTGCAAGGGGGCGATGAGAGGAGACACAAATAACTTACAATTAAAGATGACATTTGGATTATTTCAAGCTCCGACACAACGCTAACATCCGACAATAAACAGACACCGATGCTGAAATTCAGGTGGAACACACAAAATCACAGCTTGATTTTCTCGTCTAATTACTGCCACATTACTTGCATGGAGCTGAAGATCTTAGCCAGAAGATGATTAGTGGGTAGTTAGCAGCCATGGCAGCGACAACAAGCCCAAACAATCATTCTCGGGAGGCGGTGCGATCCCAAAACCTGGCAGACTGAATCTTTAATCTGGACACCCTGTTCTCTTGTAAACACTGCAGTCTTTGATGAAATCCGCCAGTTTTCTCTTATAATGGAGACGCGCCTTAATCTCCCAGGCAGCTGCACCATTCAGCGGCTCTGCCTCTTGTTGTTGGCGAACATGCGTGCGCCTATACGGCTGTGTGAAATTTGTCCACCTGCGCCGTGGCACTGTTTGAAGTTGATCACTTAAGGGGCCTTCAGCCGTGGACAGAAGCTTCAAGAGGTAAAAAAAAAACAAAACAAAGAAGCAGAGAGAAAGGAGAGCGATCAGAAGGGGCGGGGGTGGCGAGGAGGGGATGACTGTCACCGCACGCCCAGCAGTGTATCCACGCAAAGCGGGCGGGGACGCGGGAGGATGCTGGCGCAGGCGCTCAGAAACTGTGGCTGCAACAGGTGTCGGCAAATTCAGAGCTGAAACACTCAGCCGAGGCCACGCCAGGATGCCGTTAAAGGGGTGTAACGGAGGTGACACACACTCTTGGCTCTAATAAAAAGAAATGAAAAATTTTCAACTCGTTATCATAACTGCTTTTCCTCGTCCGATTTAGCACAGCGGTGAAAGCACGGCGTGAACTAGAAGGACACTCTGAGAGCACGCACGTCTGCCAAGGTCAAACAATCTCAGATTTTTAAAATTTTTTTTTTTTACATGACTTACAATAAAGCAATATGATGAACATCGCCCCTGCATGAAAGCATATTTACTGTATGTCTGCAGGAGTTTGCACCTGTTGTTTGTCTGTCATACGATACATATGACAGACGGGTTTCATTTGGATCCGCGAAACTTTTTGAAATGTTAAAAAAAAAAATGCACCATGTCAAACCTCAACCTGCTCCGTGTTTAGTTACGTCTCAACTCGTTCAAAAAAACAAACTCAACATGGTCTTTAACCTTTTCAGTACTAACGGGACACATGTGTCCAAAGATTTTTCCCTTGTATCCTGTTGGGACTTAAGCATCCCAAAAGCCCGTGCTTTTGGACCTATTCCGTATCATTAGTGCTGCAGATTAAGTCAATATACCACAAGAATCTTTCACTTTGTGATACAAGCAATACCGTCATCACTTTTTACCAAAACTGGAGCAACTGGCATCTGGTTAGGATGCCACCAGGACGCCTCCATAGAGAGGTGTTCCTGGCACGTCCAACTGGGAAGAGACCGAGGGGCAGACCCAGGACTAGGTGGGAGAGATTATATCTCCTCACTGGCCTGGGAGCGCCTGGGGATCCCCCAGTCAGAGTTGGCCGAGGTTGCCGGGGAAAAGGAAGTCTGGGGTTCTTTGCTAAAGCTGCTACCCCCGCGACCCGATTCCGGATAAGCGGTTGAAGATGGATGGATGGAGCAACTTTAAATTAATGTTTGTTTCCAGTCATTTATTTCTCAGTAATGCTATTTAAAGTGGAGAATGAAGAAATTCAAACGCGATAACAGAGAACTGTGTGGCTGCGTAGATGGGAAGCCTTCAGTCTCATGCACACGCACACCACTGTGAGTGGTTTCGTGATAACTCTGACACACGTTTGACTCACTGATAAGCCACACAGTTCCACGGTAAATGCAACTAGACACCCAGGAAAGATACTAAAATGGCATTGTTATACTTTTATTAAGGCGGCGGATATCTTTGGCACGAGTTCTCTCTGGAGAATCCTTGGGTGCCGCTGGAATGCCTTTATGTCAAATAAACGGTTACTTAGATGAGACGTACTGCTCGCCTTGTGAGGGAACACGATCCAGCGTACAGATGCTTCAGGTGGAAAAGGCCAATTACAAAAGGCCAAGGGATTGCCCACGTACCACCTGGCTGCTGCAGATCGATGGCTAGTTTCAGGAGGAGGGGATGGACTGGTGGTCTATGTTGGTGGCTCACAATCAGGACCCAGTTCTACAGTGTGGTGGATTAGGGAATCCACGACACCAGTGCATGCTCCCAGACCTGACCTCATGATTTGTTTTGGCTTTTCGTTTTTGTGCTCGGGGTTGCAGCGTGTCGATGTGGCTCGAATTTTACACCGGCTGCCGTTCCTGACACAACTCCAGATGTACATGGAGAATGGGGCACAGGCGGTCTAGAACAGGGAACCTTCTGCTTTGGAAGCAAGCCGCCATGCTGCCCCGATTATTACAATTTGATTAAGAACCATTACGTTTCTGTTTTTGGCCTTTATTGCTGTGCAGGTACTACAAGAATCTTTCTCAGCAGCCGCAAGAATGGTTAGAAGTGTGAAACCACTAATGCTGCTTGTGGGGAATTCACAGTAAGGTGTTGGGGATTTCCCAAAGCAAATGAATTGTCAATGAACACATTTGTACCTGATGTGCGATTGTAGTTCGATATCAGTTTGACTGTCAGGCTCACACTCACAACACGTTGAAGCAAATAATAAATGGTGAGCGTCGACACTTTTGAATAACGGTTTGTATTAAAATAAGATCTCACAGGAATGGACACGTCTTCACCCTTCCAATTGACAATTTTAAAACACTCACATTTTGATGTGTGCGTCTTAGTTGAAGCACTTTGAGCATGAAATGAAATAAAGTCACTACATAAACCGGCAAAACTGGTGGTGTTCATGTCTTGCCACCTCAGTTTTGATGAAACCTTAAAGATCATGTTCCACCGTTTCCACCGAGCTTTTGCGTCGGCGTACGCGTCAGCGTTTGAATGTCTTCTACGTTGAGCCACTTGAGTGTTTCCACCAAGCGTTCGCGTCAGCTTCGAAGTCGTCGTTGGACGCAACTGACACACGTTTTCGGTGCTATATTTAACATCCACGTCACGCGGAAGCCGAAGGTCCATGTGAATAAATAAATATATATAAATATTGCCGATAACGTTCATCCTCTAAACGTAGTTCTGGTACGAGGCGGTGTTAACTGCCGTATTTCTTCCTTGCAGCATTGACTGGATGGACCCGCCAACGCTTCTTATACTTCTGAGTGGTTACGGCGGTCAGTACCGCTCTTATTTCATCCTCCATCTCTTCCTCGTCTAGTTCATTATAAGCAGCCATAACTGCAGAAAACCATAAATGGACTTCCTGTACCATGAGCCAAGTTGTAATTACAATTTCTCCACCAGTTGGTGACATCATAATATTGACCTTTCAAACTGTCCAGGGAAGGTGTAGTATAGATCTTTCCAGATCTGAAAGTTTGAAACCAGGTCCTAATGAACCCCCTTTCAAAACCTAGACCTGTATAAATACATTTCTGTAGATTGAGATCCAGTCCAAAAGTAATCCAAGGTAATTAGGATTTGGTCTGAAATAGCCCCTACCTGAGCACCAAAACAGACCTAGAATGATGGAGAACACATCCACACAAAGTGCTACATAATGCACCATTCATTGACCAGTGGTGGCTATTAAAAGAGCAGCAACAGAATGTCTGACATTATATTGGATCTGGGTCTCCATTGATTGTCCTGGATCAAGACTAAGATCCAGGCTTTTAATGACTTCCTGGACTCAGCCATCAGAACTGTATCTATATGTGGTGAAAGTGTTGAACTTGTAGAGACGTTCACTTAGCAGTGACATTCATGTCTCTGGGTCCTCGGCCTTTGAGATCGAGAGATGCCTGGGAAGAACTTATGGAGTCATGAGGTCGCTGGACAGAGGTGTTTGTTGATGCCGATATCTTTGCAGGAGAAAGAAGGTCCAAGTCTTTAGGGCCCTGGTGCTTCCTGTCTTACTGTATGGTTGTGAGACTTGGACGCTAACCAGTGACCTAAGGCAATGAATGGACGTCTTTGGTACTAGGTCTCTTCGGAGGATCCTTGGGTACTGCTGGAATGACTTTGTATCAAACGAGTGGTTACTTAGTGAGACTAAGATGAGGACTATCACTGGGAGCGTCAGCTTCAACATTTTGGCCATGTGGCGGGTTTCTGTGTGCATGAACCAGCACATAGGTGCCCGAGTGTTGAGGAAGCCAGTGGCTGAAGAAGGCCAAGGGGACGCCCACGCTTCACCTGGCCGCAGCAGATAGATGGTTATTTTAGAGATGTGGGGATGGACCGGTTGTTTCCCTGGGTGGTTGCCATCCAGGACCCAGGGTGGTTCCGTGGTGTCATGGATGCGGCGAAGCGCAGCATCAGAGCATGTTCCCAGACTTGAATTGTTTTCATGCCACAGCATCCCAATAAATAAGTAAACACTAAAAACTGTATTATAAGTAAATATGTTTATGTTTCCTGTCACTCATTCCTCAGTTCGCGTGGGTTCATGTGGCTACAGTTAATGTAAAGCTCTTCTCCTGGTGTTGCAAGCAATCTTTGCTTCCCTTTGGAGACAGATATCATTCAAACAGATGGTAGAAAAGGCTTCTTGTCCCTGTATGGAAAGAGAATTCAGAGGATCCCCAATACGTTGCTGGACATCATAGCTGAACTACACACAGGCTCTATGAGTGCTGTGTGGAAGATGGGCAGTCTCTGACTTCTTCCCATTGAATTCTGCTATTTCTTAGGGATGGGTCTGGCTACTCCTCTGTTCAATCCTGGCATGGACTGGGTGTTGAGGAAGGTCGTGGAGTCCACCAACTTGGGTGCATTTTTCAGCGAGGAAAGATTCACTGACCTCGACTTTGCAGAAGATGCTACGATCTGATTGCAGCACTTGAGACGCTACTAAGATCTAGTCTTTCAGTGCTTTCAGGGTTACTGTAAGGTTGTGAGACTTGGACTCTAACCAGTGACCTAAGGATGTCTTTGGTACTAGGTCTCTCCGGAGAATCCTTGGGTGTCCTTGGAATGATTCTGTGTCAAATGAGTGGTTACTAATGGAGACTCAGATGAGGCATACTACTAGAACTGTGAGGGAACGTCAGCTACGACACTACAGCCATGTGGCGTGTTCCCCTGAACATGATCCAGCGCCCGTGACACCCATGTATTACCTGCCTTTGGCAGATAGATGGCTACTTTTTTAAAGTGATGATTGACCGGCTTTCTGCCTGTGTGGTTGACAATCCGGATCCACGGCAGTTCTGTAGTGTGGTGAATGCAACCGTGCACGGCACTGCTACATTCTCCCAGACCTGACCTTCTTATGAGATATTTTGCTCTACATCATTTGACAAAGAAAGAGCGAGGGAGAGAGAGAGAGAGAGAAAGAGAGCTATGTCAAACTCGGGGCGCAATTGACGTGTTGGTCAAAACTGAGGCTGTCCTCCAAATCCTTGATTATGGACAAACCTCTCCTCCTCACTGCAATAATTCCCTCTTAGTTATTTTTAGTTCATTTTCCACAAACCTGCACTCTATTTTGTGGTGCAGATCTGAGTCGTTAGATCTGAGATCCGGCCTGGAACCCGACTAGACTGACTGATATTTTTGACCTGATCTGACTTGGGTCTTGGACCATCTCTTGGGTCATTAGATCAAAGTGTGTAGTTGTAGAAACAATTCCTCAATGAAGCTGTCGGCTGAGTATCAACTATGGCGGGAACGATGGGTATTTCCTGGAGTTTTTGGGTTTTTTTTTTTTGCAGCGGCATGAGTACAGCTGAACCCTCGGATGCAGCTTGCAGCTCGGATAAACAAACCTCACTTTGTGAGAGCCTCTGTGAGATCACGGCAGCCAGTTTCACAGTCTTTTTCTATTAATGATTTGCAGCTGTGTGAGGCATTTGCAACATCATTGCTCAAATTAACCTGCTGCATGCATATCATGGAGCAGTGTTATGTATTGGCCATCAGAGCTTCAAAGAGATTTGCTGATACAAAACCGCTTCTATGCTCACATTTTAGGCACAAATTTAATGATGGAAAGGGAAAGGAAGGTGAATGGCAAAGCAGAAATACACTTTCCCCCCACCTGAATACAAATATTCCAAAATACATGGAGTTCATCTTAGTTCTCAAAGAAATAATATGGGTTGTTTTGTTTTTTACCTGATAGCGACAATATTTCATAGTATACTCCCTGTCAAAGTTGTGGCGAATGTGCAACGTGACTGAAAAGTGTGGACAAAACTTGTGCTTATAAAAGTATAAGTCTGTGCAGATCCTCCTGCTCTTGAGCCTTTGATGTCTGCGCACAGCCACTCACCCACATGAAAGCTTCCAGGCGTACTTTGGACATGATGGTCCAGAGAGAGATGCTTCCCTGGAGAGCTGCTATCCCCACCTCCCCGGCTGACTCTGCAGCTGCCACGCCCAGCTGCTCGGCCTTGGAGCCTGGCGCTGGTGCTTCCACATGGGGACAGACTATTTGGTCTGGATAGGGCGGCTCAGGAAAATCCACTGAGCCACATTCATAGGCTGCCAGAGTCACTGATGCTATGTGTGGTCCCTGAAGAACAGAAGAGTGAGAGAAAGTCAAAGATAGAGGGCGATAAAGAGGCAGAAGTGAAAAAAAAAAGAGTGGGAGTGAATCCACCTGTTGGAGGTAGTTTTGAGTCAGAGGAATACCCCTACACATTTGCATATCCAAGATAGTGACACCAGTGAGTCAAAAACTGAATGATAACACGAAGACTGTTGATTTATGTGGGCTCAAGTCACACCTGTGTGTCCTGTTGTACTTTACCTCTGCTTTACATAAGACACTTCATTAGCATAACGGATGAGTCTGTCCTTTCTTTTCCGCATGAGGTAATTTTCTCATACGTGACAGCAAGAGGAAATGTTGGAGAAAAGCATGCAGCAATTACAACCCTGAAGCATTATGCAAAAGACTGGTTCTTGTCATTTCATAACCCAGAGGTGAATTAAGTGTCAACAGGAAAGGAGTGGAGGGCCCCAGGTGGAACCGATCAAAGACAAAAACCAAAGCCGGGACAAAGAAACCGTTGCGTGTATGCACACTCACCCCACACGCAGACGCGTGCACAATAATGACAAAGACAACGCATAGAAAGATGGAAATATGCAGGCGTTTGAATCCAGTCATTTCCCACCACATGTGTGGAAAGCTGTGCAACAATAAAGAAACGTCCAAATTCTTTACACTGTTTCCACATTTGTTAGCAAATACACATGCGACAAATTAACATACTTGAGGACCCACTGTATTTGATTGGGGCCGTCTGGTTAACATTTCTGGCTCCTGTTTATTTCTTCTTCCAATTTATGCTTCCAGGGGGGAAAAAAAATGGTGGAAACAAAAGGAGGAGAGGTGTACGGTGGTGAAAGACTGTTGAGCTGCCAATATTATGTTCTTTATCTTACCAGCCCTGCTGAAACAACGCACACACAACAAGGCAGCTATAAGATTGCAGTGCCTCGCCGGCGAAAGCTAATAGTTCGACTTCGCTCAACGTCATCGCAAAAAGTCACTGACATCAGAGAATACATTTGATACATTTGTTAGCTCCGTGAGAGTAGACGTCTCTGCAGAAAATAATATTTCAGTGTCTCATCAGGTCCCTGAGATACGGTCATTAATGTATTTTAGCCATTGACCTCTGATTTGACCTTTGGCCTATGACCTTGTTGTGAACTTTTGTTGCGAGAGGACGGCCCACAGAGTTTATTCCCCAAGTCTGACTGATATTGCTCTTTGTGTTTTGAAGATACGCCACAGAGAGTAAACGATGACCTTTGATTTACCTGGACATTTGACCTATGACTGTGACATGACCTGTGTTGGGAGAGGATGGTCCCCTGAAATTACTCTCTGCATTTTGAAGCCACCGCCACAGACAAGAGACGATGACCTCTGATTTGACCTTCACCTTTGACCTTGAGACGACCTGTATTGTGAGAGGATTTTCCACTGAGATTATCCACCACACATGTTTGAAATTGCTTTTTGCATTTTAAAGATATCGCCGCGGACAGTATATAATGACCTCTGATTTGACCTTGACCTTTGATGTATGACTGTGACATGACCCGTGTTGGGAGGGGATGGTCCGCTGAGTTTACCCACCAAGTTTGATTTAAATTACTCTTTGCATTTTAAAGGTATTGCCAACGACAACAGACAATGACCTCTGATTTGACCTTGACCTTGAGACGACCTGCATTGTGAGAGGATCATCTCCTGAGATTATCCATCATGTGTGTTTGAAATTGCTCTTTGCATTTTAAAGATAGATCGCCACGGACAGTATATAATGACCTCTGATTTGACCTTGACCTTTAACCTATGACTGTGACATGACCTGTGTTGGGTGAGGATGGTCCACTGAGTTTACCCACAAAGTTTGATTGAAATTACTCTCTGCATTTTGAAGATATCGCCACGGACAACAGACGATCACTTTTGATTTGACCTTTGACCTTGATGTGCGACCTGTGCACCGAGAGGAAGGTCCATTTAGTTTATCCACCAAGTTTGATTGAAATTACTCTCTGCATTTTGAAGATATCGCCACGGACAGACAAATAAACAAACAAACAGACAGACAGACAGACAGACATCGCCATGACAACAGCTTCTTGACTTCCACACCACAAAGAATAAATCACCAGGAACAGTCTCTTTTCAACCCATTTTAAAAATCAAGTCTCCATGATCTGAACTCTTCTCTAATTGCACAATAAGTGTCAAAAAAAAACAAACTACGGCTGAACAAATTCATTTCCTTTGTCACCACAAAAAAAATTTGTTCACATAAATTTCATTCATGAATTCATGGGAAATTCCCATGAACTACTTCAGGGTCACGTGAAAACACGAGTCCGCCGCAGCTGCTGCTTTGTAAAGGTAAAAGTAACGCTCCATCAAAAAGTCCCTTCTCACCTATCAACATGGTTTTAGAGGAAGGAGGAAGTTGCACAAACAACCTTTGCTCATTGTTCACTGATTCATTATGACAAAGCGGCAGACAGCATCACATGGGCCACTTGTCTCGTTTGCAAAATGAACAGGCGAGGAGCAAAAAGGTGAATTAACTTTGCATTTTACCGCTTGGGGGCACACGCCACGGCCAACTGACAGTTGAGATGGCAGAGAGGATCAAACGCGTCCCCGAACGCCGCTGTGATCCCTGCACACCAAGGCGGGACCTGCAGAGCGGGGTTGGCGGAAGCGCTCCGTGTGTGTACTTTCATGTGTACTTTCATGTGTCCATTCGTGCGTACGAGTGTGTAGGACGGGCGGCTTCCATTGACGCACACAAACAGTTCGGCCGTGACACGGCGTAGCGCCAAAGCAATCTGCCGAACCATGGGGCGGGGCTGGAACTTCAGGAGGGGCATGATAGAAGGCAGGACAGAACACGACAGGATGTGAGAGGGCAAGACAATGCAGAGTGAGGCAACAGGAAATAGCCATATCTTTTCCAGGAAAAGTCTACTCCTTCTAGATGACACAGATAGTTTGTGTGCACGCAGTACCGCTGAGGGCTTGTCGCTGGTATGAATGAAACACGGAGCAATCAGAGACTCCACACACTTGAACCCGCTTAAATGAGGGACTTTTCACACAGCTGTTAGCTTAAAATAGGGCTGAGTACACAGTCCTGTACAGTGTCAGCCATTATGCTCTCATCAAGCCGTTTAGCTGCACAGCAGTGCCTCCTAGTGGAACCTAATGGTATAAGCATTCACGCCAATGCTGTAGCTTTCAATATAGTGAATAATTTTTTTTAAAAACTGGTAAATTTATTCCAGTGATGCACACTCTGCTAAGTCAAGCACATTTATAGACGTCGTATAATTTTGATTTTGGTGTCAAATTATTTCCCACCATACAAATCTAGTTTCCCTTCGGTATTACCTCGCCGTAAGCTGAAATACTTCGAGGATCCCGCTGTGAGTCTTTGCATTGTTAAGTTGATCGATTTGCTGAAATACATGGACGCAAGCGGTTAGTGGGCTTGCCGCCCAAATAAGAAGGTCCCTGGTTCGAGTCCACTTGTGCCCCGCTCTCCTTATACGTCTGGAATTGTGTCAGGAAGGGCATCCAGCATAAAGCACGTGCCAGATCAACATGCAGATCCATACCGGATTTGCTGTGGTGACCCCGAGCAAAATGGGAGAAGCCAAATGGAATTAGTTTTAGTAGGTGTTGAAATACATTTAAAGCCGGTATCTCACTGGGCTTGCCACCGATTGCCGAATTAGACGAATGGCCATTTGTCTAATTCGGCTCTTGGTCTCAATGTAGTCTGAAATTATTCTCTAAGAGGTCGGAATCAGTATCCCCATTCGCCAAGCAGTTGCTCGCCGCGATTTCATTAATTCAAAACCCTGGTGGCGAATGAGTGACTGCTTATTTTCGCTAACTTGTCTCTAACTATTTGCTAACTAGTCTTTTTACTCGCCAAGGAGTCATCAATAGACAGCTATCACTTTGTCCCCCCCGGGTCTGTTTCAGTCGCTCGGTTCGCTTCATTTGCTACAAGGTCGTATCACGACAGACATACAGCCGCTTAATGAATATTCATTAAATATTCTTCAACAAGACGCCCAGCGGTCGTCTAATTCGTTAAATATGTTGCTTCAATGTTGCCAAAAACTTGGCCAAATAGGTCTAGCAGTCATCTAAAAATTCAGTCGTCACAGTCGCCAAATAGTCGTCTCTCAATGAGATACCGGCCTCACAGGGTCAAACGTCAAAACAGATTTCATTTGCAGCTAATAGAAACTTGAGATCTCTGAATAATTTATACCCTAAAAAAAAAAATGCTCTCCAGCCTCAGCGGTCACTGTTGCTTTTGGACCGAGGTAACAGTTATGGTAATGCTTCACTATAGGACAGTGTTCCATTTGGGCTGACAGACGTTTGTACTTTGCAAGTAAATTATGAGCAGCAGTACCATAATGTCTACAGAAGCTCACATGGTGGACAGGTGGGAAGATAGTGCCTTCAGGTCAGGTCTGGCCAGTTCTACAGAACTGCCCTGGATCCTGGTTGACAACCACCGAGGCTGACAACCGGTCCATCCCCACCTCTCGAAAGTAGCGTCTGCTTTAGCCAGGTGAAACGTGGGTGTCCCCTTGGGTCCTCCACACTGAGGCACCTGTGCGGGGGATCATGCCCAGAGACATGTGTCACAGCTGATGTTCCCTCACAATGTTAAATGGACCGCATTTCCAGCGGTTTTCCATCTGATGCCGATGCTCAAAGCACATTCACCCATTCACGCACTGATGTCATGGGTGCTGCCATGCAAGGCGCTCGACTGCACACGGGGAGAAACGTGGGGATTAAGGACCTTGCCCAACGGAACTTCGCGAGTTTCCTGTCTTATGGAGAATCATACCGAGGATCCTCTGGTCCACCAGCCCCACCTTTCTAACCTCTAGATCATCACCTGCCCACAATGCAAGTAGTAGTCCTCATCTGAGTCTCCCCAAGTAACCATTTGTTTGGCAGAAAGTCATTCCAATGGTACCCAAGGATCCTCCTGCTACCAAAGACATCCAGCGCACCACGGCTTTTTTAAAAATCTAAATTCCTTTTTTTATAACCATTTGTGACCTAGACGCAACTGAGCCTCCAATATACGGATCAGGCAGAACCCCACTGTCACGCACATTTTTTTACTAAAATCCAACCACCAGGTGATGATGTTACACTCCCCAGAACAGATGCATCGACCCTCAAGGAAAGTTTTCCTGCACTTACATGATATATTGTTACATCTGATATGTGAAGGAATTAATAACCAGAAACTTTTCATTGCTTGCTCTTTTTTTTTGTGAGTAGCACTTCATTGGTTTTTGAGTATCCAGTGAACAGCACAACAAGCAGATGCAGGCAAAAACATAACCTTGGTTAGCAGAGACGATTAAAAAAAAAAAAAAAGATTCCAGTAAATTAGTGAGAAAATATCTGACACACGCTTGTTTTTGTTTAAACGCAGAAGACATATGGGGAAAAAAACCCTTTGGTCATCCAAAGAGAAAGGTCAAGAAACTCCCAGAACTGACCCAGTCTGACTGGATACTCCCCCCCAGCCTAATATCCTCCCCACTGGAAACTCACTGTCCTAACACACAATCTCACACACACACACACACACACACACACACACATTGAAGCAGAATGTGCAAAATGCCTGTCAATCGTGCAGTTTATGCAAAAAAAAAAAAAAAAAAATTT
>OMMV01167641.1:1939-12986 GCA_900302635.1 Chatrabus melanurus
TGTATCGCGTGACCCTTCCTTGCTTATCATAATGACCACATTATGATGAATTGGCTTCATGATTTCAGTTAGGCCGAGTGGTGATTAAATCTTCATTACCCCTTCTGGTCAGTCCTGCTCGACATAGATTGCCGAGAAGCTCAATTTCTCTTCATTCCGCGAGGAATCTCTGACTGAATCAGGACAGCAACAAACAAATTACCGCCAAAGACAAGAGCGACCAAATAATGTTCTCAATCTCTCACTTCGACTCAGAGATCACAAAAGCTTTTCGCTGTGGGGTTCACATTCAGCTGCTGTTCACAGTTTGAACAAACAGTCAGCAACAGACTTGAAACAAAATGGCAAAAGTGATGAATAATCTTGTTTGACCAACAGCATCAGTAGGTGACACCTACATACCTGAGAGCCCAGACAAACGCCCAGTGATCATTGGGGTCATAAAGCCCAGGACGCAGGAACTCACAGGCCATTTTAGGGGGTCCGACACCTTTGCACATATCTGCACTGCAGGGACCGCTCCTGAAAGGTGATTTTTGGGGCCTTTTTCTGGAGTGAGATAAATCCCTGCTGGGTAGGCATTTTTGGGTGACCCTGAAAAATCATTGGGTGGGGCTTGACGCTGATTGGTTGTTAACTCATGCGGGAGAAGCCAACAACAAGCACCAAGCCAGACTAGCGAAACGAGAGCAAGAGTAGAAGAACCGAAACATATGAATGGCACAGGAGACAGATGGCCCGACAAGGAGGTTCAGGAGTTGTTGGCTTTCTTCTCGATGGATGAAGTCCAGCGAGGATTCGAGTCCTCAAGGAGGAATGAGAAAATCTATGTTGCTGCTGAAACTATTGCATGATTATTACGTCACTGCACACGTAGCCGCATAAGACCGGTGGGTCTTCAACGCAATGTGGGCACAACGGCTGAGAAGGCCAATTATGGGGCCGGTCCTGTAAATGTTCGTGACATCTGGGAAGTAGGTTGAGTTCCAGTGGTGCAAACGGACCTGTAGTCCCATTAGTTACATTTGCCTGGCATCCCAATTTTTGAATATAACAACGCAACCTTACAGCCAACATCCCTCACCATGGGATTGTTTTCTTATACTTTAGGAAACATTGAAATTGAAACACTGGGGAGCCTTTTAATTATGTTTCAGTTGTACATTTATCAAATTTCATTTAGTTTATCATGCAGTTTGTCCTATTGATGCTGTCTGCAGTAACTGACTGTGTTTAGATGGACAGCGCTATTCTGATATTAACCCGATTAAGACAATACAATGAATATGACACTGCCATATAAACAGCATTTTCTGGTTACCTTAACCCGAATAAAGTTATACTTAGAGTAACAAATAATCTAATTAAGACATGTAGTATATTGCAATCTGATTACTGAAGTGCATTGTAGACACAGATATGCGTTAATTCAACTATGATTGGAGTTTTGACAGCATTTTGCAACATGTATAGCATAGAGAGGACGTAAAAATATTATTTAAAAAGTCAGTAGTTCTAATTTTGTTTTTATCAATTTATAATTTTACAATCAACATCTTAACAAATTGTTTCTGAGGAAACAAACCCTTAAAAATGGTAAATAAATGTTAAACGTAAGAAGCCAATGATCTGGCTCCCAATCAGAACGTCTGTTGTGTCCTGCCTCCTGTCCTGTGTCCTCTGTGTTCAGTGTTTAGGTTTTGATCACTTTGAATTATTTTTATGCTTTCTCCAGTCCTGAGTTCTCTTCCAGTTTTCTTAGTCATGTTTTCAGTTATTTTCTGCAGTAGTTATTTTTCAGTTCTCCCCTGATTACTTTGTCATGAGTTTTGGTCTGCACATTAGTTTGTGTTCACAGTGTCTGACACATGTCTCTGCGTTCTTGTGGGTGTGTGTCTCTCACTGTGCACGGCTGTCTTCACTCCCTCATCACAACACCTGCCATGTGTTAAGCGCGTTAAGTGTCTCAGTTTCTTTGCCAGATCATTCAGTGTTCGTCCCTAGCGTTTATCAGTGTTCTGTATTCGTTTTCGGCTTTGCTCTATGTTTAGTATTTTATTCAGTATTTCGTTTTCATCCTGCTCGGTTCATTTGTCTTGTGCTTGTTAGTTTGTTTGTTCTTTTGAACAGCCCTGGTGGTACTCTTCCCGTTCCTGGGCCCCTTCTCGTTCTCCTCCTGGACTTCTCCACTGACCTGGGCTTCCCCTCTGACATTTACTGGTCCCTCCACCGTTAAGTACTCTGTTCTTCCCCTATTCTTTATGACACTAACCCCGCTGTTTATTTTGACTGTGACCCTGACATCCCCACAGTTTAATTCTGTTTATTTCCTGTTTGACTTTCACCTCCCATTTTGACAATCACCCCTAGTTTTCTCCTGACCCCGCCTTGTTCAGTTATCCCTTGGTTTTGCCAATAAATAAATTTATTATTTATATTTGACTTGGTTTTCTTGGCGTCTGTCTGCATTTTGGGTTCAAATCACTGCTGACCATAACAGTGTCTGCCTCTGTTACTGGGAAAACAACACTGTGCTTCAGCTCTGTGATTGGTGGTCAAGCTGTAAAATGACAGAGGGCCTAACCAATCATATTTTCCCTGTAAATGGGTGGATTTTGTTGGCACTAACATCATGACAAATTCTGCCCACTGTGGGGACATGAATCACAAGCTAGTGTGAATTTTATGTCAAAAAAGAAAGGAAAACACCAGTAAACGAGCCTGACCCCCCTCGGTCGCATTTCTTCTTGCTGCACTTGTCCTCCCCCATGGTGGGTACAAGGCTCTGCCTGTGGCACGCGCCACGGGAGTGGACTCCCAATGGGGCCCAGCCCACAGCTTGGGGGTAATATAGCACTGATGCAACTCCTCATATTCATTCATTTTACCAAACATCTTATATCTATCACACTCCTCACACACATTGAGAGCTGTCATACGTACATACCCACATTTAAACACATAAATGCACATGTACACTCACGTAACTCAGATATACCTAATGGACTTCTAAATGATGGCAAATTGAAGCTATATTGCATGCCTGCTGTTGCAACAGACAAACGTTGCACTATGCACAGTTTCTCCAATCACAGCCACAGAAGCCTATAACTCCTACAGAGTTGTCATGGGTGTCTTGGTGGCTTCCCTCACGAGTCTCCTTTTTGTACAGTCACTCGGTTTTTGAGAACTGCCTTGTCCAGACAGATTTACCATGCAGTTTGTATTTCTTATTGATGGATGTAAATGAAGTCCAAGACATATTCAGTGACTTGGACATGTTCATGTATCCATCTCCTGAGTTAGCTGGCTATAAAAGTGATGATTTGTATGAAAAAATAACATTTGTATTTAGTTTGTCCAATTACTTATGGGTTGTGAAAGTGGAGGGACTGTGTATACAAATGGCCATAATTCCTAAATGGTTAAGGTGATATTTTTGTTAAATCTCTTGAATTAAAGCTGAAAGTCTACACTACAAGCAGGTCTGGACTGTTTCATTTCAACTCCATTGTGGTGGTGTATATAGGCAAAATTTTAAAAGAAAGAAATAAATTTTAAAAAATGTGCCACTGTCAAAATACTTATGGACCTGACTGTACAGGCAGAACCCATTCCAATACCCAGTAACCCCCCCTCCCCGCTCCTGGCAGATCAGGATCTGGTTTACAAAATGCAACATTGGGAATCCTTCCATGTCTCTTCCACAACAGTTTTCTGTGGCCAACCGAGAATCCTCTGAGTATTGCCCGTGTCATTGAATTCTTATCCTGCACGACAAATGGTCCAACAGGTTTTTGGTCCTCTCCAGCGGTTAATGACCCACATTAAAAGTACGTCTGATTTGCTTTATTTCTCGTTTCCTGACTTCTCAGCTGACCCGGAAATCGATCTGGTCCCACAGTTGTGAAGGATGTCCCAATTCCCTTAACTGTGCTCGGAGGAGCGAGGAGGCTTCAGTGAGAAAACAAAAGATCTTCCTACTACCAACACACTAACTCTCAGCCCTGTTAGATATCTGTCAGCACTGCAGCCGACCAGATAATTAACAAAAATCACTGTTGTTCTATTTGGTCATGTAATGAGTATACAGTCCCAAATCAGAAAAAGTTGGGATGGTATGGAAAATGCTAATTAAAAAAAAAACAAACAGTTTTTCTTCCATTTACTTTGACTTTTATTTCATTGCAGATGGTATGAACCAAAGATGTTTCATGTTTTGTTTGGTAAACTTCATTTTATTTGTTAATACACATCCGGGCCTGCAACACATTCCAAAAAACAGTTGGGATGCTAAAGCATTTACCACTTTGTAATGTTGCCATTCCTTCTCACAATGCTTAAAAGACATTCTGGCATTGAGGATACCAAGCAATTAAGCATTTCAGGTGTTATTTTGTCCTATTATTCCTGCAAACATGTTTTAAGGTGTGCAACAGTACGGGGTCATTGCTGTTGCATTTTTTGTATCAAAATACTCCACACATTCTCTATTGGCGACAGGCCAGGACCGCAGGCAGGCTAGTCCAGTACCCGTATCCGCCTCTTCTGCAGCCATGCCTTTGTAATGCATGCAGAATGTAGTTTTGCATTGTCTTGTTGAAAAATGCATGGACATCTCTGGAAAAGATGTCGCCTCGAATGCAGCATATGTTACTCTAAAATGTCAATGCACTTTACGGCATTAATGCTGCCATCACAGAAGTGTAAATGACCTTTGCCAAGGGCCCTGACACAACCTCATACCGTGACAGACCTTGGTTTTTGGACTTGTTGCTGTTAACAATCTGGATAGTTCTTTTCATCTTTGGTCAGGAGCACACAGCATCCCTTTCTTTTAAAAAAAGATCTGGAATACTGATTCGTCTGACCACAATACACGTTTCCACTGTGTAATGGTCTAACCCAGATGCCTCCGAGCCCAGAGGAGTCGATGCCACTGCTGGACATTGTTAACTTTGCACAGTGAAGATTTAACTCTGTATTGCAGTGCTTGACAAAGGTTTCCCAAAGTAAACCCTTGCCCATGTGGTGATATCAGCTATTGATGAATGAAAGTTCTTGATTCAATGCCATTTGAGGGATTGGACATCACGGGTGTTTAGCTTAGGCTTGCGTCCTTGCCTTTTTCACACTGGAATTCCTCCAAATTCCTTGAATCGCATCATGATATTTTGCACTGTAGAGGGAAAATATGTAAATCTCTTCCCATCTTTATTTTAGGATCACTGGTTTTAAACATTTCAATAATTTTCTTATGCATTTGTTGACACACTGGAGATCCTCTGCCCATCTTCGCTCCTCAAAGACCCAGCCTTTCATGGATACTGCTTTTGTAGCAAATCATGATTACAATCACCTGCTGACATCACCTGTTTGAAATAACATCATTATTTGAATTTTTTACCCTTGTTACTAGCCCTAAATTGCCCCCATCCCAACTTTTTTGGAATGTGTTACAGGCCTTAATGCAGGAATGAATGAATATTAACAAATGAAATGAGGTGGACCACACAAAGCATGAAATATCTTGGGTTCATATGAAATAGAAGTCAAAGTAAATCTAAGAATCACTGTAGGTTTGTTTTTTTTAAATTTGCATTTTTCGATACCGTACCAACCTTTTTCTGATTTGGGGATGTAAATTCATTTGCCATCCGTGGTCCAAAAATTATAGTACATATCTGCATGAGACAGAATTACATGATTTCACTTTTCTGTAAAACACATATACCATATTATCGGTTCAAATCCCTGTCAGACCGGAAAATCACTACGGGCCCTTGAGCAAGGTTCTTAATCCCCAGGTTGCTCCTGGTGTGTAGTTGAGCGCCTTGCATGGCAGCACGCTGACATCGATGTGTGAGTGTGTGTGTGTGTGCGTGAATGGATGAATGTGAGGCATCGTTGTAAAGCGCTTTGAGCATCTGTTTCAGATGGAAAAGCGCTACAGAAATGCAGTCCATTTACCTACCTGTTCTATTCCTATCGCTGCCTACCTATTCATGGCTCGATAAAGCGCATTACTTACTGCCAGTCGAACACAGTTTGATGTCTACAGTTTATTGTAAAGGATGGAGATTAATATTTCGTTTTCTGCTTTGTCACGTAGGAGGATATCAATAAACTAAAAAGTAATAACTTCATATTAGAACACATATTTGCCAAGCCTCAACACAAAGTATTTTTTGTTAAAAATAAATGAATGAATAAATAAATAGTTTGAAAATTTCCTGACTCTGAACATTTTTCAGGATCTGCCACAAAATGATTTAGTTTATTTCTGACAAGGCAGAGTTATGCAACTTGTCAGTTAATTTGTTTTCAAAAACTGGTGCTAATCATCCAACAAATCAACCAACAAATAGACAAAAATATTCTGCACTTCATCTTTCAGCAGAAACTGCCTCAGATGACAACTAAGAAAGGATGTCTTGCTTTATTAAAATATTTTTCCTTGAGGTATCAGTTGTAGCACGCAGGACCATAACTCAAGGAAAAGATGCAAGTGAAGGAAACACTGAAGCAGCAAAGACAAATGAGATGCACCAGTTGTATGGAGGAAGCCAGAATGACCAAAAACCTGCAGGACCTCAGGCCTCATGGATGGGAAGCTTTAGAGATTTGCAGGGAGCTCTCAGGAAAATGAGACCTTGTTTAATTTCACCTTCTCTCTCTGCACAGAAGTGGTCACAGAGAAAGCTTCAGAACAACTATTTTTATCAGTGGTTTCACATTTCCTGCTTTTCTGCAGAAGGACACTTATGAAAGTCTGCAGAACTGCAAAGTACCCTGGGACAACTGACAGTGTACTGTACATGCCAATGTTAATAAAAAAATAAAAAAAGTACACTCAGAGAGTACATGCCTCCACTGGAGTAATAATGGTGAACTATTACTACCTCTGCTAACTGAAAGAGAAGAAGTAAGTCGTGACAGGCCCTGAGGCCCATTGGTACCAGTGCCTATCCCCGGTTTCTAGAACATGAAGAGGATGAGAGTCTACCACGATCCCTGGAAGGAACGCCAGTCTGACGCAGGTTACATCCCCAGCCAAGACCTGTACCTACTTACAGCTGGGTGGACTGGGACAATGCAAATGAAATATCGTGCCCAAGGTCACAGAAAGGTAGCATGACCAGGAATCAAACTCAGGTCTACGTGTTGGCAGCGCAACTCCTTATCGCACTGAGCTACCTGCTCTGAAAGAGGAATTGTTTTAATCATCGATCTAGGGCTACATCTGAGTACTCACACTAGCCTACTCTATAGTACACAAAAGCAGTATGTCACAGTCTGTAGAGTATCCAAATACACAGTAGGTAGATCCATTGGTCTGTTTGCTGGCCAGACCAATGGATCCTGCCTTAGCTGAATTGCTGAAGCTAAGCAGGTGTGGTCTTGGTTAGTACTTGGATGGGAGACCTCCTGGGAACACTGAGTTGCTGCTGGAAGTGGTGTCGGTTGGTGGCCAGTAGGTAGCACTGTGCTGTAGGAGGTGCCGTCCTTCAGATGAGACGTAAAACCGAGGTCCTGTCTCACTGTGGTCATAAAAGATCCCATGGGACTTATTGCAAAGAGTGTCCAACCCGGCTCATTCAACCTGGCCCCCTAATCATCCCCCAGTATAATTGCCTGATTCATTCATATCCTCACTCTCCACCTCAAGCTGGTGTGTGGTGAGCGTTCTGGTGCAGATTGGCTGCCGTACATCACCCAGGTGGGTGCTACACACTGGTGGTGGCTAGTGAGGTCCCCCCTTTCACTGTAATGTGAAACAACTAAGTAAGATTTATTTATACAGCACTTATCACAAAGTGCTTCACAATAAAAACAGTGAAAATAAAATCAAACATGTCAAACTACATAAAACATGATAAAAATGCAAGCCAACATAAAAACAAGTCTAACTAAAAGCTTGTCTGTATAAAAGTGTCTTCAGCTGCTTTTTAAAAGAGTCGATGGAATCTGTGCAGCGTAAGGATAATAACAACAACAAATGACCTTGGGTATTGAGAAAGGCACTATATAAGTGTAACTTCATTCATTCATTTCGTAGTAATCGAATGGTACCTGGATGATCTACTACCTACATAGGGTGCAAATGGATTACACTACACTATCCCATGAAACAGCTGGAGCCTGGTAACTGAAGAAGAACTTTTTGGCACATACCCGGGACATATACGAAAACGGTAGTGGCTTCCATGGGGCTGTTGAATTGTACAAATATACATCTATTAAGTGGCAGGAACCATCTACAAATGTCTGCCATTGCAAAATAAAAAATGTTTGCGGCATACATGGGTATCCGGGTCAAAGGACAGGTAAGACGTGTAGTACGTCCAAATTGTGTCCCTACTACTCACTTGCTTATTTCTAGTATGTACTACAGGAACAGTTGGGTAGTAGGTTTCTAGCTGATGATGGTACACGGCAAATATTCGGATGCAGGGTCGATGTTTGTGCAGCATATGTAAAGCTCTGTGTGATGTCATAAAGCTGGCTTTTCAAATATCTAGAAACCATAAAAAAAATTAGCACTTACAACCCCTAGAGCTATAATGTCTTTGCATCATCACATGGACAGACAGACAGGGGAACAGATCACAAGATGACATCAATACCCCTTCGATGGTCAGCCAAGGGGTAATGAAAAGACAGGGACAGGGAAAAAAAACCCATCCTCTACTTTTTCAGTTACCACGTACACAAACAAACACATGGGCGATAACATAACCCGTGCCCTCCTCGGGCCGTTAACGGAGGTAATAATTCATAATTGTGTGAGTGAGTTTGACACATCACAACATTTTCTGTCACGTGAGGCATCATGTAGAAACAAAATAATCTGGACTGACCCGTTTCACATCTTTCCCAAATGTTTCACTGTAGCTGGTTCCAAGAATCTCAAACTGCACATGAGAGTTCGAGCCTTCAGCACGGAAGTCCATCATCCCTGTCAGGCCGCTGATCCGCCCCTGTGGTAATGGGATGCAGAAAAATGCGAGAGAGATCGTAAAATACGAAAGGTAGTCGTCAAGAATGTGTTTCTGATTTTGCATTCTGTACATGCAGTATTTCTGTTATTGCGCAGCTTTATGTGCAGTATATGTGTAAAAATAAAGCTGTACTTCAAAATGTGTCATCACAATTTGCAGAAAGTATAACTGCATTGTTTATGTAACTTTTCAGTAACAATATATCTTTTATTTGAGAGACGTATAAAGTGTCAAACTGGTGACATTTTGCATTATATAGTGTTATAGGGTTTTAAGATTGTTCATGTCTCCCAATACTATTAATCATACTTAATTTACTTGTGAAATCACACTAATTTACATCAGCTGCATGTCATTTGCGAAGTAAAACCACCTTTTGTGCAATATTTATGAAATATGTTACATTTGTGAAATGAAATCTAGGGCACCACCTTGAGGTTCTATAGCTTATGGTCTAAAGTGCATGGTGCAAATCCATTTGGGACATGTCCAAGCGCACATTGCTCTCTAGAGGGAGCATATTCTGAGTTCAATCCTGAACATTGGGTGCAAAGGCTGCACATTATTTAAGGGTGTGTTGTGGGTGTTGTGTAGGCATATCATAACATCAACCAATCAGAGTGTGACCTGTCATCCCCTTTAAACAGGAGTGTCCAAGGAGTGCAGTGCTGTGGTATCGAAGGGACGCAAGTGAAAGGCGTGGATAGGATTTCTGGTGAGGTCAGGGTGAGCGAACACGTGTCACCTGGACTGTGACATGCACCTCCCATGCAAATTGAAAGGGCGTACAGACACCTGTCACATTCACTACTTTTAAAAGTAGGTTAAGAGATATTTGTCTGACTTTAACCATCGTGCACTGTATCTGTGCACTGTGAGGCAGTTGGAGTCATATGGTTGGAATATGTGATCAGTGTCTGTAATCTGCTTTGTATCAAAGCACAGGTTGTTAATGTGTCTTAATGCCATATTATCAGCATCTATGTTTTCATTTCAAACTATGTTTAATGTGTGGACACCCTGTGAAAACCTACCCTATTACGTGTCATTTACTGTATGCAGAGTATACGTGTGTGGTGAACCCGCTTATGTAAGGTCCGTCTGAGTGCAGCAATCATAAAATATGGGCGAGGCTAACGAAAATGACTGCACCCCAGTCCTGACTTTCAAAAATAATTTTCTTTAGTATCAAATCAATACGTTGTACCTGCAAAATATAGATATTGAGCATCTATGTCAAAAAAAGTAAAATCATCAATACTTTCACTGCAGTACGTGATTGAAGAAGAGCATGTCAGAAGCCATTGTTGGTGCGGTTGTGTACGTTATCCAATGACTTACCTCTCTTCATAGTAGCATAATACAAACTAAATCAGGTGTTGAGCACTTAGAGTTATTTTCCACTTCATTAATGTCCCAACAGTGGAAGCCACATAGAAAACCCAGAACCTATTTTTACCTCCGCCAAGGAGGTTATGTTTTCGGTTGCGTTGGTTGGTTTGTTTGTTTGTTTGTTAGCAACTTTACAGAAAAAGTTCTGGACGAATTTTCATGAAATTTTTTTTGCTGATAGGAACAAATGATTACTTTTTGGGAGTGATCCGGATCATATTCTGGATCCAGGAATTTTTTTAAATTTTGAAAATCCCTATGTCTCATCATTGGCGAGATTTAAAAAATTCATGTCTCCATCAATTCTTGAGCGATTAATATGAAATTTGGTGGAGACATGTAGAATGGCAACCTCTATCACCATACCAGGTTTCATCCAGATCTATTCCAGAACCCGGATTTGACATCACTTTCAATTTTAACATTGAAAACCCCATTTAACATCTTTAAAAGTTTTATCATTCTGAAATCCCAGACTCGTGCTAGGTTTTCAGGGTCACAGAATCCAAATATAAATGTTTAGAAAATATAGGACTACTTTGCCTTGTGGAATTCTATAGCAGGACACATAGTGATATGTGTGTGGGACCTTACGGTGTGGCGGAGGTTTGCACTCTCCGAGTGCTTCTAGTTGGTCATATGACAGACCTCTG
>OMMV01167723.1:0-10560 GCA_900302635.1 Chatrabus melanurus
CATGGTGGAGTGGAGCAGAGAAGGATTTTCTTAAAAAGAAGACTTGAAAGTTCAGCTACAGTTTGCCAGAAGGCACATGGGAGTTGCTAGCCTAGATTCGATCTATTATGTTACATGAAAATCCTTTTATGTTCCACTCCACTATGACGCTGTGAGTGGTGATGCAACAGACAAAAGTTGCAACATGCACAATTTTTCCAATCACAGCCAGAGAAGCCTATAACTTAATCAGAGTTGTCATGGGGGTCTTGTTGGCTTCCCTCACTAGTCTCCTTCTTGCACGGTCACCCAATTTTTGAGAACTGCCTACTTGACACAGGTTTACCACAGAGTACCATACTGTTTATATTTCTTAATAATTGATGTAAATGAAGTCCAAGACATATTCAGTAACTTGGAAATGTTCATGTATCCATCATCTGACTTGTCTAAAGAAAACTGGCTGTAAAACTGATGATTTCCTTTTGTTATATTAAAGGGTGCCATTACTTATGCAACCCATCATTTTGGCTTAGATATTTTTATTTAATTTATATCAAGTTGTAGAGATTTGTTCTCAGTTGGAGTGAAAAGAGGATCATTTTAGAAATTTTAATATAGAGAAGCCTGATTTATTTTTTGTGTTCTTAATGGCATAAAGAAATTAAAATATGTAAAAGACCAAGGGGGTGAATACTTTTTGGCGGTACTGTATATTATGTATATTCATTTATGTGTCATAATATTTAGTCCCTTTTTGCAGCTCATTAAAGGGCTATTATGTGACGGGTAAGCAACGCACTAGTTCATAAAACAACAAAAAAATAATTTTAATGATAATTATGTTGTCCGCCAGTTCAATCAATGTCAGCTCACAGCTAAATTCAATTGCATCAGGTTTGAATCGGTGAATTACAAATTTCCTCCTATTTACATATCAACCTAAATCTAGAAGTACACAATGAAGTACAGTGCAGAAAAGAAACCTATGAAGACTGTGTGTTTGCCCTCATTATAGTTGATGAATCATAACATGTAAAAGATGTGAGAATGTTGAGGATTACAGATATCCTAAAGCTCTATCCGGCACAGCTAGTAGGGAACAACTTAAAAGACTGAGCAGAACACACACAATGACTGACTCATTGGCCAGGCCAACTACATATTTTAATTCTCTTGTGGATTATCTGATGGTTAGATCGTTGAGCCGATCTGCTTTGGCACCCCTGACGAACCTCTTGCAGTTCTTTCTCTCTTGTGCCTCTCTTACCACTCAGGCAATGTTAAGTCTTGTAATGTCCTTTACGTCATCTTCAAATCTGGCTTCAGGCCTTCCTGGTTTCCATTTTCCGTACACCATTCCAGTTAGCAGATCATATCCTAGACCCTTACTCCGTGGCACATGTCCAGCAAAGGAAATTTTTCTCTCATCAATGTCATGGAGCGGACTTAATTTTCCTAGTTTGTTGATTATCCATTCATTTGTGTGTTTCTCTATCCAGCTAACACCGAGAAGCGGCGGTATCTCCAGAGCTCAAATGATTGAAATCTTTTCCGTTCACTATATTTGGTTACCCAGCATTCTGCTCCATATGTAGTAAGTCCTTACAGGCCCTGAGGCCCATCGGGCCGGTGCTTATCTCCGATTTTCTTGGCGTGAAGCGGACGAGAGTCCATGACTCCACCTGGCTGGGATGCCAGTCCATCGCAGGTTACTTCCCAGCCAAGGCCAGTACCCATTTTACAGCTGTGTGGACTGAGACAATGCAGATTAAGTGTCTTGTACAAGGACGCAGGATTCAAACTCAGATCGACATATTAACAGACCAGGTCCTTATCCTCTGAGCTACCTGCTCCATATGTAGCAATAGGAAATACAAGGTATTTCAGAATTCGTTTTTTTTTTTTTTTTGATTATTTTATCGAGATGGATATATAATTACTGCATTTTTTGCAATAGCAATTCTTATTTTGAGTTATTTCATGTCCTTGTATGTGTCCATGAAAACTGTCCCTAAGTAACAAAAAACATTAACAGTTTCCACTTCCTCACCATCTATAATTAGATTTTGGTGGTCATTGGCAATTTTCATAAATTTTGTCTTGCTGGTGACTAGTCAATATTCCGAAGGGCCATTGATCCGAAGGTTCATTGGTCCAAAAATTGTTAAAAAATGGAGGCCCATTGGTCCGAAGGTCCATTTGTCCAAAAATTGTTAAAAATGGTTATATTCAGTTCAAATTTAGTAAAATGGAACAAAATAGAGTTCAAACTTTGCAAACTGGATTTGAATAACACTAACCCTTCGGACCAATGGACCTTTGGAATAATGACCCATCCCGGTCTTGCTCACATTTAGGTACAGTCCTGACGCTTCACTGGCTGGTTGCACTCTGCATGTCAATTCTGTCAATTCATTCATTGATCGAGCTATAAGAACATCATCATCTGCATTTCGTAGATTGGTTGTACATCTGCCCCCTATTGTTATAGAACCTTCAAAGTCACAAAGTGCTGTTCGGATTATTTGCTCTGCATACATGTTGAAGAGCTGTGGGGACAGAATACATCCTTGTCGAACATCTTGACCAATTTGAAAGAAATCTGTGATTCCATATGATGTTTTTACAGCAGCTTTTTGTTGATCTTAGAGATTTTTGATTAATTGAATGATGAAATCTGGGAATCCCATCTCAATCATACTTTTCCAGAGTATTTCTTGAACAACTGTGTCAAATGCTTTACGATAGTCAATGAAGCATGCATACAGATTTTTTTTTTTTCTGCGTTCTTTGTTCTTTTCAGTCACCATCTTCAGATTTAAGATTTGATCATGTATTCCCTCTCCCGGTCTGCAGCCACATTATTCTTCTGCAATTTCTTCATTCATTTTTGAATGAATGAATGACTGAATGAATTCTTTATTTCGAACACATAAAAAAGAAAAGAAAAAATACAATTATATGTGAGAAAATTTGAAAATTTAACAAAAGACAAAAAAATAATAAAGCAACGTTAAAGTTTTACTTTCATACATCCAGCAATTACTATCAAGAGGATTTTACTGCAGTGACTGATTAGGGAATTGTTCTATTATTTGTGCATTCCAGAGTTTCTCCTTCTTTGGGATAGGAATAAAGACAGATGTTACCCAATTCTTTCATTTCCCAAATGGCAGCACATAGTTATGGAAACATTTTGTTACGTTTTCTCTGCAATTCTTTGATTTCTGCAGGTATTTCATCAATTCCTGGGCTTTTGCCATTTTTGATTTTGTGGACAGCTTTTTTCAATTTCTGAATCCAGGAGTGGTGGTTTTAATTCAGTGTCTTTAGACTTGAGGTTGTAAATATTTGAAATGATATTGGCATTATTTTTGTGCAGATCTTCGCAGAATGACTTCCATCTATTTTTTATATCTAAGCCATCATTAAGTATTTTTCCATTTCACCTTTTATTGGATCAACTGTACGTCTGAATTTTCTTTTGTCAAATTGGCGAAAACAATATTATCTTTTTGAAATCTTAAGTCTAAATGGGACTTATCACTTCTTTATGTTTTTAAGGAGCTTTTATTTTATATCTTTAGTTTTTCAATGTTATTTTTCATGTCCACGTTAACGCCATGAGGCTTAAAGTTAATAAAAGTGGCTCCATGACACTTTGAATTTGGCTTGTGTGGATTTGATTTTGAACTGGCTTTGTTCTTTGTAATTTCTGTACAATAAAACTATTGATCTATAGATCGATAGATCTACATATAAATATCACCCATATTTTTGTCCCATATTTGTATGATAGACTGACAGCAGGTCATTAGGGGGAGTACCGGCACTTATTTTTTTCCACTTAAAGCACTGGACGATAGCATTTGTATCACCCATGACAGTTTTGATATCTCGATTTGGGATAAAGTCCATAGTCTCCTGTAAGGCATCATAGAAACTATCCATTTCTTCATCGCTAGCAGCACTTGTGGGTGCATAGTATTGAATTATGCTGAAGTTATGCGGCTTTGCTTGGAGTCAAATTTTCATAATTCTGTCATTCTCTTGTGCACACATGCATAACAACAGAAAACCTGCAAGAATTAATTTTTTCTGCTAACTGTGGTTTTGCTACCGGCCATGTTTATGGGGCAAGTTGAGCAGAAAGACATGCATAATGTGCTGTAAACTGTGGATGCACAAGGTAGCTACACAGAATGAGTTGTACTCCTGCAACAGGAGCCAAGAAGTGAATACTCTGAATTAGGGTAGGGCTGTACACCGGTGTTTGCTTTTTCCGAGCCAAGTACTAATCAGAACCTTCTTTGCTTCACTTCTGAGATCTGACAGGATCAGGGGTGCTCAAAGTGACATGGCTGCAGCCCCGCCCCAACTTTAGTCAAGGCCACTAAAAGGTGGTTTTAAAATATGCTTTTTCCACATTAAACCAAAGCAACAATGACTCGTCAACCTTGCTGTCATCATCTCTGACAACCTCACTGACATCCTCATTGATTGAGTACACCTGTTCCTCCATGCTGCTGCAATCACTTGAGTAATTAGTGATCTGCTTTTTAAGGTGCTCTCTACTGAGAAAGTGTGCCAGATTGTTTCATTCCTGCATGTTGAACTCTCCAGCACTGTCTATTCAGTTTTTCTGGTTCCAAACCTTGCCTGTCTAGTCCCTGTTCAGTCTGCCACCTGCCCTTGACCTTGAGGCTGTTAATTCTGAACCTGAGACCCACCTGAGCCCTAAAGGATTCGTCTGCTATCTTTGGACTTCCCGGTAACTACCCTGGCCTGTACACTGACTACCACACCCAGTTTTATTCCATAAGACCAATTGCAGTGAAGAGGATTTTGGAAGGATTTATGGAGATTGTGGCAGGATTAATTATAGTCTGTATATTGGTGAAGAGGATCAGTTCGGGCTACCCAGTTTTTGTGAATTCATTGCTCGTCAAAACCTCTGTGTCACTGCTTTTCTCCTGTGCCCAGGATCCAGCTACTCACTCACTCTCAGCAGTCCATTGCCCGGCCCTCCTTTTACGCCTCTCCAAAGCTGCTACCAATTATCCATAGAACTGCATTTTTGTAACCAATGCTCACATTACACCACACCAGTTGTACTACATCTTGGGCCAATGAATATGTTGTTCATGATAATTATTGGCAGCACTTAAGCAGAATAATGCACCAACTGGGATTCTAATAGTCGCCAGCTGTGAACTATTAGGAAATGATGGTGATGACCAGCAGATTGAGAAATCTAATTCCCAAGCAACAGTCAGGGATGCTTCCCATACAGCTGGCTAAAAAAAAAAAAAAAAAAGCCTGTTTCCCAACAATGCCAGTTCCACAATTCACAGTTACTCTTTGAAACACCTGTGATCTGGCGACTGGCACTGACCCGCTCACACGCCGAAAGGTTAGACATGACTAGAATGACATCACCGAATGACGCTGAAAGTAGAGTAGAGATCTTTACTCACCCTGTACCAAACGATCTCTCGAAGCCTCCCGTCAGTTTTGAAGTTACACTTGAGAGTGACAGTCTCTCCCACAACAACAGGAGGCAGCGGCTCGATGGTAACTGTCAAATATCCTGAAAAACAAGGGCAGGCAGTTTTCGTTACATAACACTCAAGCACTTTGCCTGAACAACATACTTTTTTGCCTGAAATGAACTAAAGCAAAAGTTTTCACACGGTAAATCTGCAGTACGAGACAAATATGTATTTCATTACATCTGCCGGATTAGTCGAGTAAAATTTAAGACTTTGAGGCTTTTTAGTGCCTCTCTGAATAAAATTTAACACTTGCTTTCCAACAACAATAAAAATGACCCAAAGCAGAAGACGACGCCAATAGCTTTGGTTTATTGATACTTCTGTATGTCGGCGGTTTTATATTTACTACACATAAAGGTGCTTGTAATTTCTAAACCAGCAAATGCTGTAAGAGTCTTCCTGGGCTCATTCTTTGGTATTATAGGACTGATTCGTCAAAAATGTTCAGACACTGAATTACGCCGGCTTTAAGCAAAGCTGTACAGTCAAACGTTGCTCAGCTGTGGTTGTAGCCTTTGCTGATGCTCGTATCTCTGATGGTGATTAGGATTAAAGTAAACAGAGAAAACGCAGAGCTCCTGGCAGTCTCTTGCACTGCAACTTCCTTTTGTACCTTGTGCAGTCTCTTTACTTTATTATTCATTTCCTTCTTTGTGTCACACCTGTGGTGCAGCAGACAAGAGATGCATTATGCACAGTTTCTTCAATCACACCCACAGAAGTCTCCAACTCCTTCAGGAATGTCATGGTCGTCTTGGTGGCTTCCCTCACTAGCTGACTTCTTGCACGGTCACTCAGATTTTGAGGACTGCCTACTCCAGACAGATTTACCATACAGTACCATACTGTTTGTATTTCTTATTGATTGATTTAAATGAAGTCCAAGACATAGTCAGTGACTTGGAGATGTTCATGTATTCACCCCCTGACTTGTGTAAAGAACAATGCTTGTAGAAGTGATGATTTGTATTAACAATAAGCCTGATATATCCAATTAATTATAGCCTCAGAAAATGGGTAATGCTATATTTTTTTGTTAAACCCCTTAAATTAAAGATGAAAGTCTACACTACAATGCTGAGACATTGTGATTTTTTTCATTTCAACTCCATCGTGGTGATGTACAGAATCAAGAATACAAAAAATTGTGTCAAGTGTACATTTACAGCTGGGTGGACTGGGACAATGCAGATGAAGTGTCTTGTCAAAGGACAGAAACAGGTAGTTTGACCAGGAATCTAACCCTACGGTCTAACCCTAAGGTCTACATATTGTATTGAAGTCCTTATCCCACTGAGTGACCTGCTCTGCACACTGGATTAATCGATAAAAAAAAAAAAAGTATGGTAATCTATGGCAATGTTGTTCAGAGCAGATTTCTTTCAAAAACCTTTAAAAGAGTGACAGTAAATTAACCGCAATTATTAAGCATAAATCCGCTGAATTCCAAAATGCAATTGGACAAACCGGGCACAGGACAACTTTTGTCTCTTGCTTCACCAGTTACATTGTCATGGCGGAGTCGCACAAACACAACCAGATTAAGTATCGACTTGAGTCTCCCCCTGTGCCTTTTGGCAATTTGCAGCTTCCCTATAAACAGGGGACGTCCCCCGGACATTTGTCACATCCCTGATTGGTCCCCACCACAATGTTCTCTGCTGGACGTTACTGGGATGTTATTCAACACTGGTCTGATATTCCACGATATCATAACTGGACGAGGCCTGCCTGTAATCGTTGGTTCCTGGCGCAAATATCAGATGGCTCACTCCGTCTGGTATCGGTAGCAATAATGATTGACATTTGACATGATAGCAGACCGGCGCACATGCGCATTCGCAAAAAAACATTTGCCAAGCGGATGAAGCGGACGGCAGCCAGTGTTGCCAATTTAGCGACTTTTGGCCATCGCGAGACCCCGTGACGTCTACAAAGACATTCCACCAAAGTTCTCACAATGTACTTAGGACGTCCTAAATACTGTCCCCAAGGCAGAAAGGGAACCCTGCGCATTGAAGTCTCAAGAATGTTCAGAGACGACATTTAGGGAACGTCAAGGGGATGTTGTTTTGTTTGCTGGGTTTCATTTCATGTCTTCTTTGTGTGTGTGTGTGTGTGTGTGTGTGTGTGTGTCAGGATCATAACTAAGAAATTGATGGATTTGAAGGCATTCTATAGAAATGTGACATTATCCAACTTGAAGAGAGCGCTCCATCGTCATGTCCTGTAAATCTGTCGACCAATGAGGAAACCACAAAAAAACAAAAAATAAAAACCTGTTATACAAAATCAAAGTAAAGGTAAAATGTCTGTTCTGCAAAATGCAACTTAATGACTGTATCTTATTTTCTGAGTTTGTGGCGTTTTTTTTTTGTTTGTTTTTTTTAATTTAAGACATGTTTATTCCATTTGTGACCTCCATGAAATATATTCATTGAACGTTTTACAAGTGTTTTTTTAAAGTTTCTGCTAGCACTATTCAAAGCTTTAAAAGGTTTTTGTTTTTTTTTCTAACCCACTTAGGGCCTTATTTTACAACCAGCACAAAACATTGAGTTTTGCATGCAAGAATGATGTGTATGTTTCTTAGTGCCCCTGCTGTTTTAGCTCGCAGTGCACAAAAGGGCTGAGTGAAATGGAATATAAATCAGGTGTTATGGTGACTAATCATTCTCCCCTCTGCCAGCGAGGTTATTTGACTCCTGTCTTTTTAAATAGCTGCCTACAACACAGGAGCCTGCTGAAAATAGCTCATCAAACATGGAGACCTTCTTCAGGAAACAATGTTGATTGGATGGCACGAATACACAAGGAAACACATGTAGTCACAGGCAGACGGGGGATTCTTAAGAGTGTTTTTGTGTTTATATTTAGGAAGATGATAAAAGCTGAGTCATTTCATCTTTTCTGCTGATGTCACCGGATTACTCTTTGCAACAGCGTGATCCACGCAATCAGGTCAAGTCTTGGACCATGGTCACATCATGGAACCGCCTTGGGTCCTCGATGACAACCACCCAGCCAGACAACTGGTCCATCCCCACCTCTCAAAAGTGAGCATCTATCTGCCGTAGTCGGGTGACGGGCGTTGTGAAATGTGGGATCACGACCAAAGAAACACGCCACATGGCCAAATGTCCTTCACAGTGCAAGTGATACTCCTCATCTGACTCTCCCTAAGTATGTTCTCGTTTGACACAAAGTAATTCCAGCAGTACCCAAGGATCCTCCAAAGAGACTGAGTACCAACGATATCTAGTCGTCGCTTGAGGTCACTGGTTAGGGTTAGTGGAGCAGCTAAATGTGATTTGGGGCTAGAATCATTCAGTTGATGATACAAGCATGCAATTTGGTATGAATGTTCTACATCGGTCTTTTTTTTTTTTTGGTTTGAGAAAAAAAGTGCTAGCCATGAAAAATTCCAAAATGGCTGCCATATTGGAAATGCATGGGAAAACAACAATAAATCATAAAAAAAAAAGTTCGTTCTGTTATGTCTTCGTGTAAAATTATTGATTTTTTGTATCCTCTTTGGCTTCATTTTAGTGCATAGGCTTATTTACTGCACTAATAAAGACTAATAAAGACCAGAACACCACAATGCTGTAAAAAAAAAAAGGTCAAAGACCACTGCTTTCTGGCTAAAAATCAGGGTTGATGGGATTGGATAATTATTTAGAAGAATAGTAGAGATATATTCAACTGTTGCCCCTGAAAAGGACTGCCAATATCGGGGTGCCAAAGAGGATGAGCTCTTTTTGCCTAAAAAATGCCCCAGTGGCATACGAACCATAAAGCCTCTGGCAGTTAAGTCCCAAGCACAGCCTTCCAGAGGTGGGGGTGATTCTGCAGATAGTGGTTGTGCGAAAGGCGGGTACTGGCGCCTAAAAACCAGCAGCTCTGGGTTGATAAAGCTCAATAGCCGGGTAAAGGCAGTTCATCTAGGATAAGGAAAAGTCCGAAAATAAAGCTTAGGCTGAGTAATGGTGGGAAGCCAAGTAAAAGAGTGTTTGTCGCTCACTACCAGAGAATACTGGTGACAGACCCTGCTGTGCAACTCAGCATGAGGTCCAAAATCAGCTAAATGTAAGGTTTAGTATCCCAAATGCTATCAAATAAGCTCCAAAGGCATTAGATAGTCACGCCTGAATTGACAAGATGGGCCAGTGCAGGACAGCTGAGCCAAGTGTAACAGGGGCTTTCAACGTTACCCGGATGGTGTACAGATCACACGGGATTTAAATGTCATTGGATGTATGATCGGTTTAGGTGTAGGGCAATAGCATGAACCTAACTGTATCCCATGTAACAGGCTAAAGGGTCATCTGACGGCCATCTTGGAAAATGGCCACCATATTGGAATTTCAAGTGGCTAGCACTTTTTTTTCTCAAAATATAATGTAAAATAAATATTTCGTCCAAGTTTCATGCTTGTATCATCAAATGACCTATTGTTTGTTTTATCTGCTCCACCACATCCAAGTCTACTAACCATACAGTAAGACAGGTAGCACCAGGACCCAAAAGACCTGGACCTTTGTTCTCCTGCAAAGATGTCAACATCACCAAACATCTGTCCAGTGACCTCATGACTCCATAAGCTCTTCCCAGGCATCTCGCATTCTCAAAGGCCGAGGACCCAGAGACATGAATGTCACTGCCTAAATAAGTAAATATCTCTACAAGTTCGACACTTTTGCCACATACAGATACATTTGTGATAGCCATGTCCAGGAAATCATTGAAAGCCTGGATCTTAGTCTTTATCCAGGACAATCACAAATCCAGACACTCCAATCCATGTAGCATCCATGATATACTGCAAAGAAGGGAAGCTACATTCATTCATTCATTTTCTATACCCACTTACTCCAATTAAAGGTCACGGGGGTCATTGGGCGAGAGGCAGGGTACATCCTGGACAGGTCACCAGTCCATCGCAGGGCCACATATAGACAAACAAACACATTCACACTCTCACCTACGGTCAATTTAGAGTCACCAATTCAACTAACCTGCA
>OMMV01167892.1:0-11065 GCA_900302635.1 Chatrabus melanurus
GGTGAGGACTCTGGAAGCAGCGTTCTGGATGAGCTGCAGTTGTCCGATTGATTTTTTTACTCAGGCCTGTGAAGACACCGTTGCAATAGTCCAGCCTGCTGAAAATGAAAGCATGAACAAGTTTTTCTGTATCTTGTTTAGACAGAAATTCCTTTATTCTTGCTATGTTTTTAAGGTGGTAGTAGGCTGATTTAGTAATTGTCTTAATGTGACTATTGAGATTTAGGTCTGAGTCCAGAACTACACCAAGATTTCTGGCTTGATTTGTAGGTTTTAGTGTCATGGCGTCAAGGTGAGAACTGACTATTGATCTTTGTTCTTTGGGGCCAAAAACAATTATCTCAGTTTTGTCTGTGTTTAGTTGTAGAAAATTCTACATAGGAAGGAACATAGGTAGGAACATTCCAGGCACTCGTTGCTGTACCTGCCAATCTGGGATCAGGGCCACGTTCATTTCTGGTTTATTATCTGCAAAGGATTTACTTTAACCTGTTAAGACGTGTCCTGCAGCATGCAGCAGTTTGCACTGGAATGAAGTAGAAAATGAATCTTCAGAAAGAAAAAGGAAAAAAAACAAACCAATTCTCATGACCAAGTAACATTTCCAATATGCACATTTTGTCAAAACATTAACATTAAACAATGATGATAATTTTAGTGATCTAAAGCAGGAAAAACTGCAAATTTTTTTTCTGCTAATTTTGTGTGTATTGTCTCTTTTGCTTTCATTGTGGTTAATTATGAGTGAAAAATTTATATTTTATGGAGGACCCATGTGTATCCACTGAATAACAAAATGAGTTCAGTGTAAAACCAGTTTAGTTCAGTCCTTGTCCTTACATGCAGTTGCTCACAGAAACGGGTGCCTGCCGTCCACAAACTGAACTGATTTATTTAATGGTCCCTCTGTGCAGCAAATATTCACAATGTTTAGATCTGGTTGCCACTGCCTGTGAGAAACGTGTCTAAAAATTTGACTGTTTGTTGTAATAAAAATGTTTAATCTCATATTTAAACAGGCCTTCGGTAATGCTAAGACGGCAGACAATAACAACTCCAGCCGCTGTGGGAAGTTTGTCCAGCTCAACTATCTGGAGAACGGTGTCATCAGAGGGTAAGATGCCGTGTTTTATTTATTACACCGTCCTTCTGTACTCCTCTGCAAAGTCTGTTGTGATAGCACCAGATGAAAACTCACACTTTTCTTGACATGCTTTTCTTATGTGTCTCTGGCAGGGCAATTATTAAGAAGTATCTACTTGAAAAATATCGCCTGGTGTCCAGAGAGAAGAGTGAGAGGTACAAACATACAGTTAGTCAGATGACAATGGAAAACCTTGCACAAACCATCACAAACCCCCTCCTATAAAATACTGCCACGTACTGTATATTCTCCCTTACTGGCCACACCGGGATGGGGGATATAGAATCGCACTCCGTCTGTCCGTCATGTTTTTCTTTCAACACTATAACTTATGAACGCCTTATCCAATTTATTCCAAAATTGACATGCATAATCATATACTCTGTTTCCTCACCCTGCGAACTTTGACCCATCTATCAGTCAGGATTTTCACAACTGAGCCACTTCAAACACTGTGTACTATACTTTATATAATTGCTAAACGATGTCTGTAACCTCTGATTTATTCCAACATGTACATGCATAATCATATACTAGGTTTCCCCAGGTTATGAACTTTTATGCCATATAGCATTGTGCTCGATCTGTCCATGCGTGAGTCCATCTTTTTCTGGGTTGTGACTGAGTTATACATGAATGCTTCAGTTGCTCCCAGCGGGGTTATGCATGGCCACGAGTTGCCTTGTTGTAACTGTAGTATCATAAATGCCCAATTACAATGCTACATTCATGCTCCATGAACAGTTAAACACACTCAGAATCTGCTGGAGAAGGAACAGTGAACTCAAACCTCTTTCACAGTACAAAAACAGTAAAATATTGAGTGTATCACAGCCTAAATAAAACCAGCATGATCCACAACAAATTAAATTTGCTCCGTGGCTTCTGATCACCAGGAACTACCATGTGTTTTACTATCTGCTGATGGGTGCGTCCAAAGACGAACGGAAGGAGTTTCATCTGTTACGGCCGCAAGATTATCTCTACCTCAAGCAGGTACCTTTGAACCACGCACTTTACAGCCATACAAGCAAATATCAAGATGAAAAGTCATAATATACAGGAAGTGATGATGGCATTCGTGATGTTTAATAATGATTGTTTTATGATAAAGGCGTGTGAGGTAAGACTAGGTACTGTATGTTATTTATCAATTGGCTGCATTTTTGATTATGTTGCAGTTGACGAATGACTGAAACCTAACTGTATTGCCCAATAAAAATGTGCCTTGTTCAGCACCAGAATATACTACATGGGTCCCTCGTATCAATCGCCGGTAATTGTGGCAAGACACCCATCTCATGCAAACTGGGATGTTTGCTGATCTGTGGGGAATTCTGCCTGATTTTGAGAATTCCAAATGCCTTCATCAACGGTTATTATTTCGCAGTAAAGGTCAACCAGCCAGCCTTGTGAAGCAGTGGCACTCAATTAGTACAAACACCAAAATGGTGTGTCTAGCGTATTGGCTTTTTTATTTTTTTTTTAATATATATATATATATATATATATATATTCTACATTCACATCTTTATCAAAACCCAATCCAAAATGTTCTGATTTGCCATCCAGGCTAAACCTTTTCACCAGGCTTCATGATAACTGGTTCAGTATTATTGAGTAATACCATCAAATAAACCAACAAACAGATGTGGGCGGAAAAAGTTGCTTTGTTGGAGGAGGTAATAACTCCGACTTCAGTCCAGTGCAGTATGATTGTCAGTCAGTCAGTCAATTCAAACTAGCACACAATGAATTTAGGAAACTGAACTACCACTCTGACTGTAACCCGGGGAATCTATGAAATGTATTTGCCCGACATTAATGCGCTGTGGACAACTTGGATTGAAAACCTGTTTGCTGTATCAGTGTAATGAGTTGTGTTGCAATACTCGCTATTTACTCCTCTCTCTGCGTATCTCGTCTGCTTGTTCTGCAGGATGACCTCCACTTGGATGTTGAGGAGAAACTTGATCAGGAGTACAAGAGACTCCATCAAGCAATGGAGATGGTTGGCTTCCTGGCTTCCACAAAGAAACTGTATGTATTAGGGGTGTGCATCTCTCTCTGCCTTTATAAAATGATCTGATACGCATCGAGGAACATTGTCCACGATACGATTCAGGAACAATATTTCTTATTATAGAATGATTCGATTCAGTGCGATACTATGCAATCCGATGCATTTCTTTCTTTGTTTAATGTAGATATTTATTTTCCATGATGAATTAGAATAAGCCAAACGTGACATTACTTACCTTCAAATACATAATTCCTGAAAAACAAAGGACCTTCTTCAGGTTTTTGCTATGTTAGTTCTGCTTCTGCTTGCCTTTTGTTCACCACTGGGGGCAGCACCACCTACAGGAAGTGCAGCATAGAAAAAGACCAGAAGAAGAAGCCAGAGGTTATTAGCATAGCATAGAATAACTTTCCCATTTTGAACCGGTATGACGGTATTAAAAAAAAAAAATTGTGAACTGATCGTAAAGTGTAAACGGGTACATTTATCCCTTAATCCGCCAACTACTATTGGACATGTTGTTGTTTTTACGTCAAAAATATGTTCCTGTAGCCAGTCTCACGAGAGCTTTGCACCGACCTTGGAGCTTTTACGAGAGTTTGAAGATGTGGAAATAGCAGCACGGTGGCTCAGTGGTTAGCACTGTTGCGTCACAGCAAGAAGGTTTGGGGTTTGATTCCCACCATGCCCAGTTCCTTTCTGTGTGGAGTTTCATGTTCTCCCCGTGTCTGCGTGGGTTTCCTCCGGGCACTTCGGTTTCCTCCCACCATCAAAACATGCACGTTAGGGTCTGCTCCTTTCTCTGCCCTTGACCAAGGCAGCGTCTCTACATCTGGAGTTTATTCCCGGACGCCGGACTGTGGCTGCCCACTGCTCCTAGTGGTTGGATTTTGTCTAACTATAATTAGGATGGGTTGAATGCAGCGGACAAATCTCGTATTTATGTACATACAATGACAATAAAGGCCCGTCGTCTTCTCCAATTCATAACGTTGAAATCGAGCCATCGATCAGTTCGTAGTACCATAGTACATTTAGATTGATTCTGGGGTCCGTGTGTCGATGTAGTTATATCTTTTACTTTAAAATCGATTTTCGATTCCTAACTGTTAATTGTTACACCCCGGTATGCTTTTAAGTACAGAAAACATAATTGAAATTGTGGAGATCAGTCATCAAGTGTCTGCACTTTTTTTAGAAGACAAATTCATAGTTCAGAGTTAATGGACCATTGTAAAATAAAGAATTAGTCTGAAAATTCAGTTTATGCAGCATTTAATCTGTGGACCAAATTGTTCTGTAAAAAACAATTTAAAGTCCTAAATATTTTGGTTTGTCATGAAGGACGTAGTAACATACCAGAAGGATTTAGACGGTCTCAGTAAAGTATGTTATTGCAGTAAATTCCACTCCTTGGTGTTCAGTAGGAGTAAGGAAAACTTAAGATTTGCAGGAATATTTGAGCCTGGCCTGATAAACTGCACGATAAGCATTTCACTGCGTTTCTCAGCTCAATAATATTTACAGTTTTTGTTTTTTTTTGTTTTGTTTTTTTTAATAGTTGTGTCTAATCACACTTTGATGAAGCAACGTGAATCTTTACTCAGTGCCTTTGAAGAGTGTCTACATTTCTGCGTTGCTTATTGGTGACAGCAGCAGGTCAGAGCTTGTTCAGTCAAACAGGATGGAAAATTGCAGCAGCCGTGTCATGTTAGCAAGTGCCTGACTGCCTCAAGACATGACCTAAAACTAACGGCTTCAACAGCATAGTTTATGACTTGTTGAGGGTTGATTGCTTTGGTCAGTAACCAAAGCCATAAATAATTTACCAGATTAACATTCAGTTGAAAACATAACAGTAATGCACTCAGAAAATCTTCCCAACATGAAAGAACGCATTTTTACCCTCATAAAGGTATTCCTTAGCGAGCCGTTTTCCCTATTGTGTTGGAAGTTTTGTTTAGTATTGTTAGACAGCCTGATTGGTCTGGTTGGCTACAAATACACTTTTCTCACTCAGCTCCTGTTAGACAACAATACTCTAGACTAAATTCACTTTACCACATGTAACTGCTTACATTTATGAGAAATGGTCTACTGGTGTGTGTAACATTTAACCGATACAAATCAAAAATTGTTTTTAAAGTAATAAATACGACTACATCAATACACGGACCCCTGAATCGATCCAAATGTACTATGAGCCGGTTAATGGCTCAATTTTTAGCATTGCAAATCTGTCGAGTTAAGCTTGTTTTTGCCATTTCAGTGTCTTCAAACTCTAGTAAAAGTTCAAAGGTCGACGCAAGGCTTTCACAAGACTGGTCACAGGAACATTAACTTTGGAAGGTTAAAAATCAACATGTCCAATAGTGGCAGGAGGAATAATGGATGAATTTACCAGTTTGAACTTTACGTTCGATTCACAAATTTGTTAATACTGTCATAGCGGTTCAGAATGGGAAAGTTATGCCATACCAACAACAGCGGCTTCTTCTTCTGGACTACTTCTAGGCTGCGCTTTCTGCTACTGTCTGTGGTGCTGCCCCCAGTGGTGAACAAAAGGCAAGCAGAGGCAGTGCCAATGTGCTGCAGTACAGTAGCCAATACCTGAAGAATGTCCCTGGTTTTTCAAAATGTTTTCTGAAATATGTATTTAAAGGTAAGCAATGCCATTTTTGGCTTATTCTAATGTATCATGGAAAGTGAATATCTACATTAACCAAATAACTGTAATGGAATGCATTGTATCGCACCGAATTGAACCGCATTGAATCGAATCATTCCATAACAAAAAATATCATTCCTGAACGTATCATAGCCCTTGTATCTAAATGCGTATCATATCATTTTATAAGGGAGAGATGCACATTTCTACAGTCTATTCAATCTAACAGTCATTTCTACCTGAATTTTTCTTCACATAGGATTTCTCCAGTATTTTCTCACATTTTCAGATGGGGGAGACTATTCTGCGATTGTGAAACGCTTAAGGCCCCTATCACACTGGGCTGCGAGTGGTGGCGACAAATTGCGAACGGCATTCACAAGGGAGTCCCCAAAATGTCCTGAGACATCTGTTTGGGTTCTCAATTTCCTTGCGTGCCTCACAGGGCCTCACTCTCGTGTCGCTGGAATTTTGAACATGTCCAAAAAATTTGCGCGACAAATTTACACTCAAAATACTCCCACAGGCGTTGCAGTGGTGCAAGTCTGTCTAAAACCTAACCCCAACTGTTCTTCATTTGTGTCTCCGTGTGTCGCACATGGTACAGTCCGCCCCCCTCCCCGTGAAGATGCCAGCATCCGAGTCCCTCAAAACACCTCACAATTGCAAGAAATGTCCACACTGTATTTTATGAAATAATAACAGACGTTCTGAAATAATAATAATACCATACATGCATAGTAATGACACAAATGCATGATAATAACTTAGATTTTAGCGCCGTTCATTTTAGTGGGGGGCTGACAGAGAGGTGACACTAAATGGCGTTCCGTCTGGATGTCAAAATAATCCACGCCATGAACTGCCAGCTTCTGATGCGACTGACAGGAGGTGTATTCCAGTTTAAATTATGGAATGAAAAAATTATGTCTAAATTACAGTCAATCACACGGTAGAAACCTATGTCCACCCGTTCCTGCTGCGCAGTGCACATGACGTGATTCACTTAAAGCCACCGTCTGCACGTATTGTGGGACGGATCATATTATATACAACATGAAGTTGCTTTTTTTTTATGACATGAAATTATGACGTATGCATCAAATTTATGTTAAATTATATTCTCACGTCATGACTCCTACATGCATACCACATATACATAATACATACATATTCCATAGTATGTATGCAATACATACTATGGAATATGGGAAATGTCATCCCGATGTCTCAATTGGTAAGAAGAAAACCAAGAAGGGCCTTTATTGTCATTGTACGTACATACATACATGTATCTGCATTTAACCCATCCTAATTATAGTTGGATGCAATCCAACCACTAGGAGCAGTGGGCAGCCACAGTCTGGCACCCAGGAACCAATTTCAGATGTAGAGACACTGCCTTGGTCTAGGGCAGTGAAAGGAGCAGACCCTAATGTGCATGTTTTGATTGTGGGAAGAAACCGGAGTGCCCGAAACCCACATAGACACAGGGAGAACATGCAAACTCCACACAGAAAGAAACTGAGCATGGTGGGAATCGAACCCCAAACCTTCTTGCTGTGAGGCAAGAGCCACCATGCTGCTCAAGCTTAAATGTCGTCGAAACTCCGGCGAACGCCGTGTGACATTCGCTCGAAATCCAGGCGCATTTTGGCCCGAATATCACCAGGGGCACTTGCAAATGTTTTGCAACTTTTTCGCCTATTTTCTCACAATTTTGTGTCTCCAACTCGTCTCGAGCCGTTTCAGCCCAGTGTGATAGGGGCCTAAGTAGAATGAAGCCAAATTTGAATGACATTTATTAAACATGGCAGTTTAAATTTGTCTTTGGAATAGATCTTCTGGAAAAAAAAACTATCACAGAATTTTCAACATATCCCTTTGAGACAGTAATATTTTGAACTGGTTGGTCTGCTGCCTCTACAAGATTAAAATCTTCTTCTTCTTGGGTCACTGCCCTACACCAGTCCAGTACAGGACACATGGTCTGGCTTAGGTTTAACATTTCCAGGTCTTCATGGGTGCAGGGTTCTGACAGCTGGAAGCAGACCAGCAGGTATTCCATCATCTGGTCCACCGCGCAATCACGCAGTTTGTCCATCCTCATTGAGTCCCCATTTCTGCATGAGAGCTTTGCGTTGCCCAGTCCCTGTCCTGGGGTGCTTTAAACATGACCAGATGGGTCATGCCTCACTTGAACCCAGTGGAAGAGATTCCTGGGGATTGAGGTTTAGCTTGTGTGGCTTGTAGCTGCCTGAAGATGACTGGACCACGTGACTGTGGGCATTTGGAGCCGCACGCATATGTTTAGTTTTCTTTTGTCTTGCCCAAACAAGACCCTCAAATATAGCCATTTGAGGACATGTGACGCCACCTAAAAGCCATTGTGTATTTTGTGTGTGTAATTCAGGATATTTTCCATTCTCTCTGCCATCCTGCACCTGGGCAATGTGACATACACTCAGTCAGAAGAAAGTCAGGTCTTGGAGGTCGGACCTGCTAAAGTCCTGACCACATTGTGTGAACTCCTCAAGGTATGTTTCTAAATATGTAAATGAGTGATTATCCACATCCTGTGATCTCCACAGATCTTCATGTGGAAAAATGGGTGCATTTACAAGAATAGACTGATATGTCACTGAGTGGATTAATAATCCACTTGTTTTGCAGGGATGGGTGTTGGAACATGATAGATTTCAGCTGTTTCTATTTTGTAGGTGAAAAAGGAGCTACTTGTGGAAACGTTGACCAAGAGGAGAGCAGTGGTGGCCACTGACACAGTAGTTTTACAGTACACACTACAAGAGGTAGAAATAAGTGTTTTTTTTTTAAAGTGCTAGTTTAAATTTGATGATGGATATTATGTCAATAATCGCGCTGCTTGTTGCAGTCAAATCATCATGTTACCTGCCTAATTTATTTGACTTGGGAAATTACTGTTTGATAATCTGTGCATGAAATGTAATTGAGTTTTTTGCATTTTCGTGTGAGAAATTTTTAGTTTTCTTTGTTTGATGCTGTTTGATGTTTCTGTGCATTTAGGCCACCGAAATGCGGGACTCTATTGCCAAGTCTTTATACAGTGCTCTATTTGACTGGATCATCCTTCACATTAACCACGCTCTACTGAATAGGCGAGACATGGAGGAGCCTGTCTCTGTGAGTTTCAGTAATATGCAAGAAATTGTTTCGGCAAATGTTAAGGACAAGGTTTTCAGATGTCCTTCACCAAATAAATGCACCAAAAGCATAACATTGCATGCCGTGTTTTTACTAAAAGTGCTTTTGCAGAGTTTTCATGGGCTAAAAAAGCAACTATAAAATGCCTGTGCACACACGTACTATACCTCAAATCATATTACACATTGCCTATTTTATTGATAGTATTGTGCTGAATATTTTTGAAGTTAGTTTTCCATTGTGTGTTTTTTTGTTTGCCGTTGGAATGTAGTGTTTATTGTCTTGTTTTAGCGTTTATCCATTGGTATCCTGGATATGTTTGGATTTGAAAATCTACAAACAAACAGCTTTGACCAGCTGTGCATAAACTACAGCAGCGAGAACCTACAGTATTACATTAACCAGCACATCTTCGAGCTCAAACAAGTAGGTATTTTTAACAACATTCTCTTTTAATATTGGCAAGGAGATTAATATCCGATTCTGGAATGTTCATATTAGCAGATGATACCAACACAGAATCATGCATATGATTCTGTGTTGGTATCATCTGCTAATATTCTCTTTTAAAATGTTTTCAAAACTTTGGTTGTTACTATGAGTACATTCATTGTTGGTTAATATTAAAGGTGCATTATTCTGTCTGATGCACTGTTGCCTTTGTACACTGTTTTTCAGTTGATTGTGTTAGCACTGTGCTTGCTGTATTAGTTGTCCATTAATACAAATATGTCATTCTCATACGGATTTGTCATTACATCTCTGCATTAGTGCCCCATAGGCAAACTAATTACATCCGACAGAAGTAATATTGTGACTGTGATGAAAATTGTTTGCAGGCAGATTATGTGACGGAGGGCATCACCTGGCAGAACGTCTACTACACTGACAACAGCGACTGCATTCAGCTGTTCAGCCAGAAACCGACTGGACTCTTTCACCTGCTGGATGAGGAGAGCACGTACGTGAAGTTTTCAACAACACGACATCCTGTGATTTCCTTCATTTCTTTTTGATGTTCGTCTTCCACTCAAAAGAGACGCAGAACTTGTGTGCACAGAATTTGGTGACAAACTGCACATTCTATGTAATTTCGGTTGGAACAATTTAACAAAGATCTCAGGGTAAATACTGTAAACCCCCTGGTTCCCAACCTGGGGTCTGAGCCCCCCTCAGAGGGGCGCCAAAGATCACAGGGGGTGCCTGAGGGTTTGTTTGCTCTGAAGTTGTCAGAAGTAGAAGTGAACATGTTAAAGTCATAATAACACACTTACTGGACAATAGAAACTAATTAAAAATCTTTTTCTCTTTGGTTCAAAGAAAAAAGGGAGATACAAAATGCATAAAGTTGACTCTTGAGTCTTTCCCTCCCCCTCATGATTTCCTGTGTTATTTCTCTCTTCTCTTCTTCTTTTGAAGCCCAACAGTGAAAATAGTATCTGTTGTGTTGTCCTCTGTCAAATCCACGTGGTTTCTGGGGAGTTCCCTTTGACAACCAAATGTAAACAAAACCACGTGACCTCAGAGCCTCGCTTTCACGTCACTGTAACAAACAGGGGTTTTCCCGAAATGGATGGCATGCATTCGCCACAATCTGGGTTCAAACCTGCCAGAAAAAGGCTGATTGTGAGAAAAGTACATGGAATTAAGCGTCATAACTTTGGTGAATGGTCAAGTAGATATCATTTGTTCTGTCTGTCAACAATTATGAGGGAGCTGCAGCTAAAAGAGGGTCAAAATGGCAAAATTCTGTGGGGCTTGAAGTGTCTGACCTTTTGCAATCTGGGTATATGCACTTTCAATGGGGTTGTGTAAGCAGCATGTAGGCAAAATTTGAGTTTCCTGGAGTGTGTAATTGCTGAGAACACTGTGGCCACAGAAACTTTGAAAGGTTTATACAGATTGCTGTAAATCAGGTACCTCAGTAGAATAAGGAGTTGGGCTATCAATATGTAGGCCTGGTTTTGATTCTCAGTCACGCTACCCGTCTGTGTCCTTAGACAAGACACTTCATCTGCATTGTCTCAGTCCACCCAGCTGCAAATGG